>LACB01000292.1:0-34790 GCA_030142185.1 Penicillium thymicola
GAGTCTGGAGCTGGTCGACCGAGGGTGTGGTGGACCCTGCCGCTAACCTGAGACGCAGGTGCTTACTCGTACTGGCGACTCTTAGGCTAGGGTGCCTAGCGATATTCTTTAGAGCAATTAACAGAAGTTGGCAATAAACATAGGTCGAAACCACTACCCTTACTTAGCATGGTATGATGAGAATGTTGCATAAAGCCTTTTCATGAGCTATCTGCGCGTTGACTTCATTAAAAAGGCAATCAGACGTACCTTCAAAGCAAACGGTTCTCGTCCTCGCCGTCTATTACTGGTCACCGGTAGTTTTCAGTACATACAACGATGTCAGAAGTATGGTGGGCCTGCATGTGGTTTTCTGGGTATTTAAGTATTTACCCGAGATTTCTTTAGGACACCGGAGTCAGACATTTGACATAATAGTGCTTATTATTATTTGTCATATATCCTACAAATTGTCAATTTCACATAGTTTTTAGTCAGTTAGAGAGCTTGGTATTACCAGTCGGATTCCCATACATTATTGGTCACTTATTTCTGCCAGATGACGTAATATTCAACCCATGTCATGTCATTGAAAAGCGGACCATTTACCTAGATATTTTGAGAGCGTCCCTTAGCTTCCGGAATCGTACGTTCCTTTCATTGTTGTTGCGTCGGCCTCTTTCACACTTTTCTACATCTGCCATACCACTTCCCTTTCCACCCAAGCGCGTCTCTAATTTTTCAAGAAGCCAAAACCTCTTTCTTCGCAGACAGACAGGGACATGTCCGGACGGTGCTGGAGTGCATGGTGATGAGTCTTTGAGTGTACTAAGTGTATTCTCGTCGGCGGTTTTGTGTGGGGTTTGCCTCATCGGACGGAGCAGAGGCTCCAATGCAGGGTCTTGCAGCATTTCAAGGTATGAGATAACAATGCCGTGTTCGCGTCTCAACAGCAAGCGGTCGCCTGGCGGCATAGATATGTTTTCCAGCCTGTGGCCTGTTCTCGCCTCTGCAGATCTTTAAATAAATATAAGTCTTCGGAGCAACGGAAATGCTGGGTGATGTTGTCGAACCACCAGGGACATAATAACTGACCTCTCTTCAAAGAACTCTTTGAGTTTCCTCGAACCAGCTAATGCGCAGGGTGCTTCTACCACTGTTCTTCTGTCACGCTAATTCAAAGCACGCAGAAGGCTTTTCTTATATGATCTTTCCGGGTTCAACCCACACCAGCTTCGGCCTTTATTCAGTTACATAGCTTGATCCAGACATAACATCCCTTTCTTCCTGCATTCCAGTGCTTGGCCAAAGTATGTAGGGGTCGGCACGAATACATATTCGCAACATTTCGAGACATTCGCATTCGCATTCGTAGTCCACAGATCTCCACGAATATTCGTATTCGCAGGCCCAATATAAATTACCACCCAATAAGAGAAGGCGTATCAAGTGCATTTTTTTATCCAAGTCGCGTCCGAATCTGACCTGTTTATCTCAGGCCCCCGTTTTCGATGAGGATTCTGGACCTCAGAATGTCTGATGCTGAATTGCAGGCTTCAAGCAATGCCGCTTCCGGCAGCTCATCTATCGAACTGCCACCACGCCCCCAACGGTCTCAGAGAATAGATTATCACCTCTTGAATGGCGGAAGTGATGAAGACGATATTGAAGATCCTATCAGAAAGAAACCCCGACTGGATCCGCCACTGGATCGCTTCAATTGGTCCAGAAGACTCCGCCAGTCACCTACATCTCAATCTGCCTACTTCTTCGGAATCTGTTCCGCCAGGGGGCTCTAGAAGCCTTACGGACGCCATACGGCCATACAAATCGCACAGCAAATCCCGCATCAAGCCGCTGAATCAATGGCTTTGGAATCAATTTCGAGTCAGTCCTCTTCCGGGCAAGCAATGGCGATCCAGGCGAAGCCGACAGCTGCTCGAGGATCGAGAGATTCAATGCATTCATTGTAGCTGGAAAACCACAGATTCGGCGAGGGCAACATCAACAAGCAACATGAAGACACACCTAGCCAAACACAATATTTTTGAGAAGTCCGATCCAGAGGACCCATGTGAGGGTTCCAGCGAGACGAAACAGCTCTCAATTGCATCAATATTCCAGTCCCGAGCCGAGGGTGATATCAGAGCTCTATTGGAACAGAACATACTTCGACGGGTTGTGACAGATGATGTAGCATTTACGGCAATCGAGTCCCCTGCGTTCCAACAGATATTCAAGGACTTACCGGATGCTCCTCTTCCCTTGTCTTCTCGAACGGTTGTCCGACGCATCGACGCTGATTTTGATCATTGTCGGATCCGGTTAATCGACGAACTAGCACGGACATGCTCCACAATTGCGCTTTCCTTGCATGTCTGGACAAGTAAGAACCATAAAGCCATTTTGGGAGTTATCGGCCACTGGGTGTCCACCGACTTTAAATATCAAGAACGAGTTCTAGAGTTCAGCGAGCTCGCTGGATCCCACAGCGGAGAAAACATGGCGGAAACTCTGCAGAAGATGCTTGTCGAGCTTCGCATTGAGGGGAAGCTGCTCACAATCACAGCTGATAATGCATCGAGTAATGAAACGCTGGCGTCTGAGCTATATTTCAACCTGTTGGAAGAGTACAACTCGGAGGTTCTACGGTGGCTGGTAAAGGACGTCTCCGATTCCAAGGTATTGACAGCTACATCCGGTGCCTTGCACATGTCCTAACCTTATTGTCCGCGACATCCTCTCGGGGATGAAATGTGGAGATCACAAGTCTGCTATTGAAGCCTGTGATCTCTTGCAGGGAAATAAGAAAATCGGACGGCAGTCCGCGTTAGCCCGGATTCGGATCATGGCTCTCTGGATCTTGAGGACACCTCAACGACGACAGCAATGGAAAGTGACTTGCCAAGCAAATAGCTTGAATGACGAGTTTATCGAGTGTGATGTGGAAACCCGCTGGAAATCCACATACCATATGGTCCAGGGAGCCTTGCAAGCCAAATCACAGATTCGGAAGTGGATAGAGCATCAGAACCAGTTTCCGCCCTTTTCGGCTGACGACTGGTTACAGCTACATCAGCTCGAAATGATCCTCTCTAAGTTCGATGAGTTCACTCAACTGGTTTCCCGGCGACAATCCCAGATCAGCCTAGCTATTCCCATCTATTACGAACTGAACGTTATGCTCGAAGATGCAGTTTCTGCACAAGGCGACTTTTCGGGGCTTAGCTCTGACATTATGTCTGCCATCTCCGCGGGGATGAAGAAATACAAGAAATATTATGAACTGATGGACGCCCAAGATGCTTATTATATAGCTCTTGTCCTTGATCCACGCTTCAAAACCCTCTTGTTAGATAAGGAGCTCGGGCCGGTGACAGCACCAAAAGTGGTTCGACCCATCAAGGATACCTTGCATGAGCAATACCCATCGAAACCGTCACTGGAGCAATCAATGTCAAAACTTAATCAGGACAACAAGCGGCAAAGTCTGGAGGCTCGTGTCCTGCAGAAACTGCAACCACAAGTGATCCAACGTTCAGATATTGACCGCTACTTTGAGGAAGGTGTGGTGACGGTTGATGAATCTGTAACCAAAGATGAAAATTGGTTATTTGCGTGGTGGAGGACGCACAAGGATGTATACCCGCGGATGGCAGCCGCAGCCAGGGATTACCTTGCTATCCCGGCGGCTGAGGTCGCAGTAGAGCGATTGTTTAGCCGTGGTAGGGATCTGTTAGGGGTACGTCGACATTCTATGAAAGGTGAGACGATGCGGAACGTGATGCTGTTGAGAGATATATATAGTTTGGAGAACACCACGCGAAAACTCCTAGAGCGTCTTGCTCGCATCTCCTAGAAAGCTGCAGCTCTGATTCGACGGGTCTAGTAATATAAGTCTGCGGATTATTGTTGGCGAGGCATAGAACATGAATTGAGGTCTCGTCCTTACCACGTGATCAAAATTACCAATATTCGCTGGGCGAATAAAAAATTTATTCGCATTCGCATTCGTAGTGCAAAATCTCTGCGAATGCGAATGCGAATTGCGAATATTCGTAACGAATACGAATATATTCGTTATTCGTGCCGACCCCTAAAAGTATGCAAGGATGTTTTCCAGTACTCTCAAACATGACGATAAAAAAAAAGCCGAGTCTTGTAGCGTTATATTGGGAACGAGGGATTCGGTTAAAACCCAGGAAAAGTTTCTGCCCGCAGTCGCGCGGATTGGCGCTGGCCTATACATACGAGAATTACGAGGAACTGAATTTTGAAGTCATTGCGTCTAAGTAGCGAACCGCCCTACTTATACGGAACATTCCTCTCGCGGTCACATGATTTTCGTTATTGATGAATTCATTATCTGTGATCCCCCTGATCTGCTTAGCACTACATCTGGAACCCCTCACTAGGTTCGACTTAACACAAACAGAGTTTTGCAGTAGAGGGAGCAGGCCCTGTGAGAGAATCCACTTCACAACCGATCGCGCTGCGCGTGCGACCAGGGCACCCTGAACAGCAGCATATCGTCCTCTTCTGTCCGCAATTCACTGGACCCCCGCCACCAAATGCGGGGCTCAACCAAGTAAGTAAGAGCGAGAGCGGCCGCACCTTTGGAAGGAATGGCTCTCGGAGCCAACATTAGCAGTCAAGAACCTTATGATGCAAACAAGGCTCTTCAACAATTCAGGAGCCTACCGACCACCTACCGAGTCACCCACAGGGGGGACTCGTGACCCCAGGATCCTAGATCCTCTCGCTTGCCCGCTTCCGCACGCCCCCTCGCCACCCCCTCCCCTCCCAGTACTACAGCGATAAAACCCCTGCGACACTGTCTGCGTCCACGGCTTGCCGTGTGAGTTGCTGGACAGTACGGGATTCGGTCCCGTGGGGATGAAAGCGATCGACTGAAGACGGGGATGGCGGTTTTCCCCATGTTCCCTTGAAAAGTGCGGTCTGCTCTACGCCACTGGACTGTCCCTGATTTCACTAAGCTTAACCAGATATGGTAGGTCGGGAGCCACAACGGTTCCGGTAAGTGGAAGAATTAAAGCAAAGGGGTGTAGAAGTGGAGCGTCGGAAATAGCGGAGTAAATAACGTAATCGGTAAGCGAGCTGCGCACCCCAACCAAAACGCGTCCATAAATTAGCACTTAGTTAATTCAACCACCTACCATGCCACCAATTCGCTCTCAATTCTCTAAAATTCAACAGAGAGAGAGTAGGATCTTATTAGCTACCTAGGCTATTAAGAATCAAGAAATCAGCTCTACCCGCGAAGCAGCGCGCCGTTTTCAACTGCCTGAGTCAACCCTCCGAATACGTCTTTACGGGACTACTTCCCGCGCGTTTTCTCACGCCAATTCACACAAACTGTCAGAAATCGAAGAAGAAACTCTTGAAAAATGGATTCTCTCTATGGATTCCCGAGGGTCTGCTCCCCGGCCTTCTATGGTGCGAGAAATAGCGAATGTTCTCCTCGAGAAGCGCGGAATCACCCCGGTATCTTCGGTCGGCGAAAAATGGGTATATAACTTTGTGAAAACGGCGCCCTCTTCTATCCTCTCGGTTTTCGAAACGGTATAACTACGAACGTGCGAAATGTGAAGATCCAGAAATCATAAAGGAGTGGTTTGATCTTGTTTAAAAAACTATCTTATAATTTGGGATCGACCCGGACGATGTTTATAACTTTGATGAGACCGGTTTCGCGATAGGTTTGACTGCTACCACGAGAGTAGTTACGAGGAGTGAATACTACGGTCGGCGAGCACTTTTATAACCTAGAAATCGTGAATGGGTGACGGCTATTGAGTGTACGAATGCTGCTGGTTAGGCCCTTCCGCTGTATGTGATTTTTAAAGGCAAAGTCTTTATTAAATCCTGGTTCGATAGCCTTCCTTCTGACTAGCGTTTTGAAGTTAGTCCTAATAGCTAGACTACCGATGAAATTGGACTTCGTTAGCTTGAAAAGCTCTTTATTCCTACTACTACGCGTACAAAGGGGGTATATCGGCTTTTAATACTAGATGGCCACGGAAGTTATTTAACCCCGAAATTTTATGAAATATGCGAAAAAAACCGGATTATACTAATCTATATACCACCGTATTCCTATCTTTTACAGCCTTTAGATATAGGCTATTTTACGGTGTTAAAACGAGCTTATAGTAGGCTGGTTGAATTCTGGATACGGTGCGGATCTAATCATATAGATAAATTGGATTTTCTCGAAGCTTACCCTACTACACGAAAGGAAGCTTTTAAATCAGAGACTGTTAAAAACAGCTTCTAACCTGCCGGTTTAATCCCTTTTTCACCAGAGAGAGTGCTTTTGAAGCTTGATATTTATCTTCGAACCCCTACCTCCCCCTCTAGCCAGGGTAGTGATTAGGATCTAAAGACACCTTCAAACTGTGTTTAATTAGAAAAGCAAGCTCATCTATCAAAGCATTGCTTCGTATAAGATCAAGAAGTCCCCCGAGCCCGCTGAATTCCGCTATAAATCAGGTTTTAAAAGCCTGTCAAATAACGATACAATCCGCTGCACTTCTAGAGAGAGAAGTGAGCGATTTACGCGGTGAAAACGAGGAGAAGAAGCAAAAGCGTGCTAGATCTGGGAAGCAGATATACGCAGAGAGCGGTCTCTCAGTGCAGGAAGTATCTGCGCTGATTACACAGCCGGTGGAAGCAGCTGAACCCGGTCCCGGTATAGATAGAGAATTGATTTTACAACCGCGTACAAAGCCCCCCCGAGGGTGCGGAGTATGTAGGAAGCCAGGACATAGGAGAGAGACATGTCTAGATAGATGATGTTTTTTTAGAAATTTAATTTAATGGCGTTTTGGTTGAGATAAATACATTTGAAATTAGTATGTTGGGTAGGGTGCGCAGCTCGCTTACCGATTACGTTAGTCATCATCAAGTGATATAGTTGTCCGGGACTCGTCGTGACTTAGACCTCTTCAAGTCCCATGGTGGGACTGGTCCCACGGGACTAACGGGAGTGCAATGGGTCTAGACCTTAGTCCCACTGGCGGCACTAAGATTTCTGTAGTCCCATCATGGGCGTGGGGTGTACTCCCATGGGACTAATTGGTCAGCAAGATTGACCTGCATTGGCCTGAATTCACGCCATTTATGCAAAGCTAGCTTGGTCAGCGAGCTTATCCATCCTAATCAGGTTAGTTATGTAGATTATCGTCTCGGCGGGGAATTGGGGATTCCCCATGGGAGTGGGGTGCACTGGGACTGGAATTAGAATTGATTTTAGTTCCACGGGACTGGGACTAAATTGACCTAGTCCCATGGGACTTGACGAGGTCTAGTCGTGACCCGCTAGGTCACGTGTGTTCATTCGGAATTGGCGCCTCTGATTAGCTAGAACTGGCCAAAAATACCGGTTTGGGGCTCACTAAACGTTTTTGGGTTCGGAAACCGCCGGCCGTTTCTTGGTGACTACGCGTGGATATACTTATACAAAAGATTAGCCTAATTCGTTGATAAAATGGATTAGTCTTCTTGAAACAATATTGATAAGTATCGGTGTCAGGTGTCACGTCTTAGCTTGGGCGATAGGATGGAAATATATCCGTTGTGTTTACATAGGTATATCTGTATGTATGTTGTATAATAGCGCTCCGGCTGTTGAGGAATAAGTACATACATAACATGGCGTTGAATTCTTTAATAAAGTCTCCATAAGACGTAGCGCAAAAGCCAAATGAAGATTTCTAGGGTCGTCTAGTAAAAGTACATTCTAGTCAGGGGCTAATAGACAAGAAGAACCAAAAAAAAAAGTGTTAAATTATTGTTTTGTCGCTCAAAAAAGGCTACTTGGGGCCACTCATGCGTTGGACTGGAAAACACCCGCACACCATGAATGCAGCTATAAAAAGCCCGGTGCACTGCGAGGGTAAGCGGACAATTGTCTTTGGACAACCTTGCAAATAATGAATTCAGCGATTTCTATCCAACCGCAGCGGAATGGGTGGCGTTTGTCCCACCAGTGGCCAACCGAATTTGTACAAGAATAATAATAGTTGGGGGAAATGGGCCGGATAGCTCACAGGGTGGATCTAGATGATAGGCTCAATATTAGAAATAACCTAACTTTAGCGAATTAGGCCGAAAGTGTATTCAAAAGGGAAAAGACAATGAGAAGAGTTGAAAAACAGCCAAGCAATTCAATTTAGATTACCAGAAAGACCCGAGGAGGCCCAGCAGCTGAGGAAGTCGATGCTTGCTCAATACTGTGCTTCAAGCAGTCCGCGGATAAAACAACGCGTTTACGGGGAGGCGCGGTTCTCAATATCCTTCCTGCCAGCGTAAAACCGATTTTTCTTATTCCATCCACTTTCAGTCAACTGGCTCTGTCGACTAGGATCATGACCTGATATATCACTATTCGACGAGAAACGACCAGCTTCTTGAATCGAGTGGAGCTCGTCTAAGACATCCAATCCCGGATTACCTGTTACTTGATAAGCAGCTCTGCTTTCCATGGGCTGATTGATGGGTTGGTGGTATTCCACCCTATAGCGTGCTATTTTGTCGATACCAAGCGACAAGACCTTTGTTGCATTGAACTGGGGTAGCTGCAAACCTTCTGTCAGCTAATTGCAAGATCAGGGTCTGGTACATTCTTACTCTTTTCGTTCCCGGCCCTTCAGTCTTATAACCAAAAACGCAATAGATTTGTCCTTTTACACCAATGGGTGAATAATCTTCACGATTTGCCGCAACCGAGTTCCGTTCCAACGATGACCCTGCAATCAACGTCATAGAGCAATCTTCAATTGGCCGAGCTTTCTGTGTCTGTAATCTGCGGAGTCAGCAAAGCGCATACTCAATGATCTTTCCGTCCGCAAATGTCATCCTTACACATCCATTCAGCCATAGTTTCCTCGTTTTATTTTTGCCTTTGCTTGTCACTCTGTGGGCGTACTCAACCGCCGAGTTGCTTGACTGAGACATGTCATCAAACGTCAAAGTGAGATACCGTATTAGCGAGATAGGACTGCCTAGGCGGCCTTGCAAATTGCCCACAACATTCAAGAGTGCTGTTAAAAGTCTAAATTCAGTTAGACTAGCTTCCTCGTAAATATGCTGGTTGTACATCACTACATTTAAAATATCTGAAATATCACCACACTTCAGGCAGCTGCTAACCCAGCCAGGTAGGCAAAGTGTTCTATTACTATCTTTTAGTGATATGTCAGAACAATGTAGATCCGGAAAATGAGAGTTCCCGCACATTCTAAAAGACCATATTCAGTTATAGTTGGATAAAACACAATGAAGCACATGCCAGCGCTCAAGTGTGGAGCATCACCTCCAGCGCCGTTATTTAATTTACAATAGCAACACCGCCAATGAGTACCAAAGGCTATTTTAGGCTCCATAGGCCCAGACCTGTCCCAGCCCCGTTAAAGCGAAACAATCAGCTGTAAGAAAAAGACGCACCATATCTGCGCAAGGAACAGTTTGGGGAAATACGTCAAGCAATAGTCACGTTCCCCATCTTTAATGACCTTTTTCTGATACAGAGAGTTGTTTACAAGCCATAGTCAAATTATCATAACACGAAAGAGAGGGTCGGGGACCGATGACCGGGAATGCAGGACTGAAATGTGGAGCGAACAAATACAAAGGGTCACAAATGCTAGCGGTATTGTCGAGGCATTCTTTGAATGATGTGTACATGGAATGTTCAACAATAGTTGTTGTGGAGGTTTGATGCGTCTAAATATTTGCCAGACCAAAACCCCCATGCTGCCAACAATTATCTATGAAATAACGGACGGGATGAATTAAGTACAAGAGTCTTGCCTTACTCTTAAAATTGGAAGAGTGTAGCTGGGTAGTATGGGAAGGGAGGTGTTATGTCTTTGTACAGTAGCTTGTCGAACTGTGAGGTGGTATTTTACCGCTGAGGACTGGAGAATTCACAGAGGTTTCAACTCCGCCCGCATTGTGTTTGTACGGTAGAAAGGGATTTCTCCGAATAACGGCGTTGTAGCACGCTAACCAGTATCTCCGACATGAAATGCCTTCGACGGCGCTCCAGTTTGTTTTTAGAGCATCATCCAATCCAGTGAGTTCTATGAGACATCCCCAGTATAAGCATGTACCGTTCTCCTGAGACCCGACATAGCTCTAACACATCCCTGTTATATATCGTATCAACACGCTTCGGAATATTCATACGATATAGCCAGTCTCGTTCGAGCCAGAAACCCGTGGCCCAACAACCGTGGACTGTAATCTCTGCCATTTGACTAATAGTGGACTGGACTCCTTTGATCATCAGGAAAGTCTCCTGAAGAACATGGATGAGGACGGGAGAGGCCGGAGTTTTCTCAAACTGAGGTTTGGTAGATTGCTAAGTATAACCATCGGCGCCAGGGATAAAAGCATAGTCGAGAAAACGCTATGTATAGTTGAATTTTCTTCATAGCCCTGGTTGTCAAGGATGTCCACTAGAAATGCCAAAACTCTCCATCGAGCTTCCCAGAGCTCTCCACTTGTAAACCCTTGTGTTTCTATATCTGGCTCGTAACATAACAGACCAGATATCGCTCACCAGTCGTTTATTTTGTCGTGATTGCACGCATCTATGTCCATTCCATCCGAAGCGGAACGCAGCTTCAAGACTACCATTGTGTAGTATACATACCATATCGCTCCATTACGATAAAATAGAAAATGTTGAGGGAAAACCATAGATCGGCCCAAATTTGCTTATTCAGATCATTTATAGAAAATAGTGATCTGAAGGTCGTGGTGGGAGACAATATAGCCAGACAACTCCCATTTCGCGCAGATCATGGGTGCAACTATCGGCGAGCACTTTTACGCGAGAGTGGCTACCTCGGGCACAAAGTCGTCTGTTGTGCAGTCGAGGCTGGACCAGGAAAACTGGCTCTCAGGGCCCGACTTATGCTGATTCCACTGTGCATCGGACCCCTTTTTGATTGAACCAACAGGAACAAGCAGATTTTATTCCCCGCATCAGCATCAGAACCAACCTTGCTGTATCGGCGGCTAGTCACTTGGAGAATTTAGTGAACAACAAAAGATGTTAATGTCGAAAAAGATGATTTGGGAAAGGGCTGCGTCGGGGGTTTTTTTTTCGATCTATACAAGGACATGGTCAAACCTCGCTCCAATGTTATTTGTCATTTAACTTTCTTACTATCTCCTTGGGAGTCCTTTGCATTGACGTAGATAATTTACTTCGGGCCAGACATGCAATTCTTCTTGACAATTCGATAGAATCTTTGTTGTAGACGTCGGGTATCGCGAAGCTCGAGATGCTTACGGTCAGGGAATTGGCGGTCAAAATTTTCGTGTATTTCATTCCAGCCCAAGCCGAGGTCAATCCGTTGAAACCAGACATATTGCATTTCGTCTTCATTATATATGCGACTTTTTGGTGCCGAAGACCGGTCTCCCCATTTCGACTGATGTTCAATCATGGCACTAGTTCGGAGATATGTGGCATTGGCATTCCTCGAGAGTATAGTATTGTCACACCTAGCTGACCCGGCAAAACCGCTGGCTCTGAGGAATACATAATTAGTCGAATACGCCATTGGGACTGAGTTCTCAGAGAGGAGCACAAACCCGATAGACACGTATTCTGTTTTCGGGGTATTTAATATGGCCTCGATGGCCATGAAGCTGTGCTGTGGCGATGGGTGGCTGTTTCTGTTTTGCTCATTCATGTTGTTATGGTATGAGTTCCTCTAGCAGTTTGGGAAGAAAGGAAATGAAGAAAACACTACAGGTGTGAAAAATGAACCTGGAGAATAACCAACAACGTAGTATCAACGCATAGTATAGATAGGTTAAACGGCTTTTAGACCGAGTAAACTCAACATAAGAAGGGGTGATATCCTGCGAGCTAACATTTCTGATTGTGTTGACAGTTATCGACCTGGGAATTTGGCGTATTGACTCTCGACATGCCC
Organism: Penicillium thymicola; assembly: GCA_030142185.1. Classification (NCBI taxonomy): domain Eukaryota; kingdom Fungi; phylum Ascomycota; class Eurotiomycetes; order Eurotiales; family Aspergillaceae; genus Penicillium; species Penicillium thymicola. The sequence continues at coordinate 11,958 of LACB01000292.1, forward strand.
AATTGTATCAAAATTGATTGAAGTGTGAGGGCCCGTCAAGGGGCCTTCAGGGGTATTCCTCCAATGTTAACAATCCGACTGACAATACCATGCTATGGGAAAAATGGGCGGAAGATGAATAAGCCAGTCATGAAGAATCCACAGTGGTATCCTAAAGTTGGCAACATTCTCCAACCCCTTATATTTTGCCAACTAGGCATGGGTACACTACCGTGAATTCTTTACTCATACTTGGTTATTCAGTACCCGACATTGCGATATGTGGGCGAGGTCCTGGTGGGATAAATACAGTGGTCCTGGTCAACCAGCTCGAAACATCCCTGTAGTCCGTGCTCTGGATTGCTAACAGCAAGGAAACCTTTAAAATTACTGAATCACTAGCATTTTATCAAATGTTCAAGGGTATATTAAGGGTTCCACTTATATTCATGTCTCGCCATACAACCCGACAGCGTCTTTTGGACAATTTCGACATACAACGTGTTAAGTTCAAAGAAGAGCTTATAGCTATATGCTGAACAGTCGCTCTATTTCTTGTGTTGTAGTTTATAGGGATTATCTTAATTGTTCTTCCAGAGGGAATACGTGAGGCTATATATACCGCATGAGCTCGAGGTTGATTAGAAATCAACCTGCTTGTTTGTATAGACACATCAGGAATTAATTCCGATGGTGCGGCTTTGTTCCTGATCTGAACCAGCCTCATATCACAACATATCAGCACAAGTCATCGCGATACCGTGCTATATGAACAGCATCGCTTACTGCCGGCTCTGTTGTGGACATGTTTGAGTTTAAAGGCGTGGAAGCCTAGTAAATTTTTAGCATGTCTCGAACTCGGACGGCAAAAGCAAGGGCCATACCACTGGAGTCGCAACCAGCAGGACGCTCAGAATGAGATCCCAGCGCAATCATATTATTTGTTCGGAAAAGCTAGAAGCACCGTGAAAGCGAAGAAGAACAGTCCGCTGTTACATATCCGGCGCTTCCAGGGTAATCTAACGAAACATGTAAGGTGGTGTTTGCGGAACGAGAGAGCTACCAACCGCTGTGAACTCACAGTCTAAAGTTGATTAGCCCGCATCGGTGTGATGTTATCGCCTACTTAAAAACATGAGAAATTCATGCTACCCACTGAAACAGTCTCCTCAACTTTATGCGTGGCTCATTCGACAAGTTCCTCACATGCATGCAACAATATATATATTTGGGCATCTTGTCAGCTCGCACGCTCCATGTCATTTTACTGAATTTCAAGCTTATTTAAGAAAACGACCAAAGCGCTGAAATTTACAGCTCCGATTACCCCATGGCCCATAATTATATGAGGGTATGTTGGACATACAAGAATCGGCAACCGCAGTGGCTATTTATCTAACCATTTTGGGCAGGGGTGACGGAAAGCATAAGCTCATTGCATTACCCGTATTTTCAGTTGACTCTGAGCGCGTTGACAGGACGGCGTCGCGTGATTACTAGCATTCGCCACGCAGCTGTGCACCGCATTCCGCACAATCGGAAAACATTCCTTAAGATCGTTCACGTGGCCATCAAATTTTCGAATCGCATCGCTGGCTTCAAAGACTCCCAAAGTCTTTGCCGCCTTCAAAAGTTCGTGAAGACAGCGCTTTCAGACTTCGACCAGCTGAAGAGCCCAGCTAAAGCAAAAGGCCCGCCTACACATTTTTTTGTGTGAGGCCCGCCCCCATCATTTGGATTGGCGGTTGATCTTGCTTCCGGAAGCTGTCAACAGAGTGCTTCAGGGCAGTGAAGACGACTTTGTCTCTATAGTGGAACAGTTTCTACGCGCGGAGTTCAAAAGTTCTTAGGGGTCGTCGGTTTATCCCTACAACGCCAAGCGCATGGCGAACTGCACCGTCTCTCTGCTGTGGCTGATATGGAAGAATACATAGCATAGGTTCTGATATTGCTCTTATACAGTACTCTCAAGTTTCGTGAACAGACCTTCCACTGCTGCTTCCACTCCTGCTCTGCGCTGGTTTCCTCGGTTCGGGATGTGTCAAGAGCCACTCTTACTGAAACGATAGCCCGAATCAAGCACGGGTCCCCAGAAGGACTGTTTGCAGGGTCGAAATGATACTGCAGAGCCAAACTTTGGGTCGCGTCCATTGTGGTGCTGACGATTTGTTGGAAGCCGACATCTCGGGTTGTTTTGGATTTTCTCATTCGCGGCCGTGTAGTTTTCGAAGCCATGGTAGATCCGCGAGCCATGGAGATTTGGTGGTCCAGGAGATTTATCTCAGGAAGAGATGGCTTGATTTGTAGGGTAGTTGGTATGGTAGTCATAGGTATAGCATCTTTGGCCGTGTCGGTGGATCGACTGTAGATGCTTGAAGTATTGTCGCGAGATTGGCCAGGAATTCGATGTAAAGAAAAGGGCTCATACTGTATCGGCCGCAGACTGACCACGTCTCAGCCCTTTGAAAACTGAGATAGTAAGAACGAAAAGTCCATTTCATGGGCGAAGCAGTGGATTTGTGCTCTAGGATATTTTCTGAACGGCTTTCCTCACAATTCTCACCACCGTTGATAGAACCATGTTTGAACTTTCCGTCAAAGAGATCTGTTGAGCCATGCACTTCACACCGTCTGCGGATAATCACGTATGCAACTGCCGCGGGTGGAACTTCGCCTGTGGGTATTTGCAATGCTTAGTTAGCGATCTAAGGTTAGTCCTAACGGATAGACCTCTAATAAAACTAGACTTCGCTAGCTCGAAAAGCTCTTTACTCCTCTACTTCTTTGCGTACGAAGGGGAGATATCGGCTACTTATACTCGACGACCACGGAAGTCATTTAATGCCAAAATTCGATAAAATCTGCGAGAAAAGTAAGGTTATACTGATCTGTATGCCTGCGCACTCCTCTCACCTTTTATAGCCTCTCGATATCGGCTGTTTTGCGTGTTGAAACGGCCGTATGGTCGGATGGTTGGAATGAAAGTGCGGAATCGGATTAACCATATCGACAAACTTGACTTCCTCGAAGTATACCCATTTGCACGAATTGAAGCTTTTTAAAAATAGCTTCCGTGCAGCTGGTTTAATACTCTTCGCACCTGATCAAGTGATTTCAAAACTTGATACTTGCATTCGAACCCCGACTTCTTTCCCCCCCACCCCGGGGGGTAGCGAGTGGGACCCAAAAACCTCTTCGAATTACGTCCAGTTACAAAAGCAAGCTTCGTCAATTAAAGCATTACTTCGTGCAAGATCAAGAACCGCTCCGAGCCCGCTAAGTTCTGCGATAAAGCAGGTTTCAAAAGTCTGCCAAATCACTATGCAATCCGCTGCTTTTCTTGAGAAAGTAGTAAGCGATTTACGCGCCGCCAACGAGAAGCAGAAGCAAAAGCGTACTAGATCCCGGAGGCAGATACCCGCAGAAGAAGGCCTCTCAGTTCAAGAAGCTTATCAATCGATTACTGAGCCGGTGGAAGCAATTGAACCACCTCTACCCTCCAAACCCCTCCCCCCCCACCACCTTCTCGGCGAAGAAGGCCTTCGCCACCTTTGCAGCCGCGAACGAGAGCATTACTGACGTGCGGGTTATGTAAAAATTAGGGTCATAGAAGAGATGCATGTCCAGATAGATGATGGTTTTAGCTTAACTGATTTAGTGGCGTTTTTGGTTGAGATGGATGCACGAAATTTTATAAGTTGGGTAGGGCATCCAGCTCGCTTGTGAATTACGTTAACAAGCACATTGAAACTAGTTTGACGCCAGACTGCCCGATCGGAAAATGTGATGCGGCTCCCGTATCGGAATTATCGGTAAAAATTTGCGCCTGAGGGTGCACCACCTTCTGGCTTAATGGGTGACGATTAAGACGAGGTTTTGCATCACTGGCTTGACTTGGTTATAAGACTTCTTTATGCCTGACCGATATTGGTGTTTGAATCGCTTCGCAAGCAAAGTGCCAAGCCATGGCACACAAAGAACCACTTGCTGATCATATCGTACACATTGATCGGGGAGGTTCCTTTTCTGGAATAGGGAAACCCCGTTCAAACTGCTGCGCAGCCAAAAGATTACCGTCAAAGCCCACATACAAACCTTTGGGACAATCACCTGAAAGCCTGGTGTGAACTGGCACGAATATTGGTTCTTGTTTTCGTCTCTGCAATATCTGTGGAGCTTGGGGAATGTATGCGACGTAGGCGGGACCGCTCGCGGTTGCGTAAAAGTTTATGACGGTATTGACTGGTGGAATGAGCCGGCGTTCTCCGAGCTAGCGGGAAACGTTGAACGATATTTGTAACATTATCCAGTCCCCGGCGCAGCTCTCCGTTGGTCGATCAATTCCACTCATTGGGCTTCAATGTACCACCTCGGATGACGAGAACGGATTATGCGACGAGAGGTTGCAAAGTAGCGGATTCAGCAACCGAACGTGAGGCATGGTACGATCTTAGATATATCAAGCATGGCGGTAATCGGTTTACTTTTCGCCAACATTGGTTATGGACCTTGACGCCATAGGGTTGCTCCAGAATATCTGTCCAGCAGTCGTCCTGAGTATGGGGGTACTGTGAGAGCGAGTGCAATGGGATTGACGAACCTCGCGGTTCCACGACAGAGTCGGATGCAAGTGATATAATCGCGTAGTTGACCGGTGGCGGAGAGCACGTATTCCGGATCCAAGGAAGCCATCAGAGGGGGAACAACCTGAAATCTTCGGACGTTGCAGGCCTGGGGTTGTCGCATGGAGGAGATAGACAGAATGCACTCGCATTGGTATAGGGGAGCTCAAGCAGACGAGACATTTGCTCGCTTCGCATTCTACTCGAGTGATGGGAAAATGAGGGAACCTGCTGTTGTGGGATCCGAGTCAGCAAGGATTGATCCAATTGGACGAGGTGTTGTACTTTACGTTGTTCATGAAGAATCCCCCGAGTGAATGCTTCAGACAAATAATCAATTAGGATGGTGATCATACCAGCTTACCAACCATATCACTTCCAATTCTCTTCGGCAGTGCAAGTCACCATTCATGCCCTGTTGTATTCAGGTTCGTCGCACTCTCCGGCTGTCGATTAGAGGAAGCCGCACTGGATGCACCGGGAAAGTTCGCCAGCCGGCAAAGGCCCGTGACGAACCCACAGATGACAAGAAACTGTACAGTCATATTGGGAGACCGCTTCGTGTAGACGGCGAGTGGTTGAGACACACAGCCGTTCAGGGTGCGAAGGCGGTGAGGACGAGGGCGGAAGACGGGATGGAGCGCGACGTAGTGTCCCTAGCTAGGTCTTATCTGACTTGGCGGGAATAGGTTACTCGCCACAAGAGATTTCGCGGTTGGCGATGGGCTGCTCCCACAGCGGCATGAAATGTCAGTGGTGTTTGTGTTTTGGGGGCACAGACTTCATAAATAATCGAAGCCGGCGCAACAGGAGGCGCGATATTCCACTCACCTTACCATGAAGAACGAACGTTCCGAGCTTATTCGTCCTGTTTTTGGCCCGCAGCCTTGTGTTGCAATATTCCATAAAGGGCATGCAAGCGGCAGGACCAGAAATGGTGTGTAAGCCGGCTTTGCGCGGAGCACTGACGGGGGTGCTGGCTCGGACTCACCCTGGTGCGCTGTCAACGGTTTTCTGTCCATTATTAGCTTGTAGATCGGGGAGGCATTCTATGACTCACATGTATTGAAGGTCAAGACCAGGGGAGAAGAGACGGGAAAGAGCTCCGTGGTTTTTCCGCTGGGTGTATATTGGACGGAATGCACGGATCTGATTGTTTCGCACCGTCATTGAAGTCAGTCCAGTTTCGGACAGGGTCGCGCTGGGATTCACTTACCTGTACGTGTATGAAAAGCCGCCCTTTCGCATGTCGGATACTGTAGATCCAGGGGCGAGACACTGAGTCGGCTGGTGGAGAGATACTCGCATAGACATTTTGCCAGCGAGCCCAAACCTCGAGTCTTCAATCGGGCATGGAAAGCACAGTAAATTCGCTGGGAATCACAACACTCACAGGTCCTGCTTCAGGTTCACGATGTATCCGATAAACGTCAGTACAGTGGATTTTTCAGTAGGATAAAGGGAAGAACTTATCAGGTACCTCATACACAAGGCCTGTTCGATTTTGCGTAGTCAAGTGATTGAACTGCAAGCGAATTGCCGGAGGTTGAGTAAACGTATTTATAAACTTCTCAGCTTCTGTCACTATGCTACAGTACACGGTATAGTAGTAGTAAATCAAATTAATCCTAATAAAAACAAGCTTGGTAGTGTTGTGATATGAAGCTGGTGCAGATCACGAACCAAGCCGCACTGTCGGAATTAGCTCCGAAGTGTCTATACAGACGACCAAGTTGATTTCAAATCAACTTGGCTAATTGTTGTATATATAGGCTCATGTATCCCTCCGAAATAATAAGACAATTCATACCTCTGAACTACAACAGTTATAAGACGCGAGATGCTTCACATCGGTAATGACTGCTTCTGCTGGAGCGAAAGGTTTGAGGTCCAGGCGGGAGATCTCCTCGAGCCCCTCGGACGTCATTTTGAAGCCTGACATTTGTAGAATTTGATATTATGAGAATAGGGTGGTATAGTAAATCAGTTTGAGTATTCAAAGAGGGGCACAGTTGCGTTATAATCTACAGACTCATGTAGTCCACTCCGAGTACCCAGGCTGACTAGCCCTCCGCTGGTGCCAACACACACTGACATGGGTGTACGTCGGGAGTGAAATGCAACAACATATTTGGGCCCCAATAGAGAATCAGCTACATTAGCAGCTATTTCTAGAACGTAATCACGATAAAAGGAAACAGAAGCAGAAATCTCGTCAATGTGACGTGTACAATGACGGACGAATTATACGTTGTCGACCTTCTATTAGCCTGGCGTATATGGTGGTCTGTGATTCCTGTACATCGGCTTGCTTTGCTTGGTCGCATCTGTGTCTGATTGGTCAAATACACGTACTTATTTAATCGTTCTCATACTGGATATGCAACATGTTTAAAACCTTTAATGGCCTATGACTTCGTTTATGCAGCTAAGTACAAGCAAGCACCACATGGAGCGAACCTGTCTGACGTGGCATTGGCGTGCGCCAGTGGTTGCCTAAATCTGGCAAGCAGCCAAGTCTGTCGATTCGGCTCGTTGGGAGATAATGGATAGTAGGCTACCACACTGAGTCGCATTCCCAAAGCGAGATATATTAGCAAAATACGTTTAGAGATATATGATGTTACAACTTACACTGCATGGATACCAGAATGCTTTGTCTTCAACCTAGCCATGTCCCCCTTGCTTCGGTTGGGCTGCGCTGCAGCTTATTGTCTCCCAACGCACAAGTGATTTTGAGTTGTTAACAAACCGTCAATACCCTCTCTACGCTCATGCTACACGACAAGCGGATTTTCCTAGGCATAGAATCTGTGACAATGGTGGTTGAACCTTCTACCTTAGACCTCGCGTTTAATCATATCGCCTTCCCGCCAAACCTTCCGGGTGAGGGCGACGGTAGCGAAACCGACAATGTTCATAATTACTTTGTGACTCTGATGCTACATGCAGTGGTTAAAATCAGCGAAGGCGTTGGTGAAGATTCTTCCTCAGTCTGGCTTACTGTGGAGAACATTTTGAAAACGTGCTTGTTGGTCAATCAGGGCGGTTTTGTCAACAAGAAGTTGTTACTGGGCGTTATAGAGGGACTAAAGCCTGGTGATGCCAGCATGGTCTTTGTGGGCCAGCAGAACGCATGTCTACTCATACGGAAGCCAATGTGAGCCCCCGCAATCTTGGTTACCATACATCACTGTACGCACTTGACGATGGAATAATTGACTGCCTTTCTTTTTCTCCCCAGGGACGAGCAAGGTGCAGCCGTGTTTGAGGCATTTGAGACGTCACCGGCAGCAGGTCCAACACTTGCGACTAAGGGTGCCCTCCAATGGGATTTCCCAGGCATGGCAGTGACTTTTCCAGCAACCGAATTTAGGTCACTGACCTTCCAAGACAACCTGACGTCGTTTTTGGAACAGGCGAGTCTTGAACCGATAGATGAGTTTGCGGCCAAAACCCGCAAGGCGGGAGTTGAACTGGCCGAAGCTCGGGACACCGCGGACCCGGCCATGATTACACGGTTTCTGATGACATTACTGGAAGCGAAAGGTGCCAGAATAAACGTACCCGTTTTGAGAAAGCGTGTGAGGGACGATGTACCCTGGGATAATGCGGAGGTGCCTTGGCGGCGAAGCCCATTCTGGCTTGCCCTCCGCGTATGTGTTCAAAGGTTCATGTCCTTACGACTTGGTGCGCAGCATGGTCGTCTCCTTTACAAATCCCTCATGTGCACTCTCATGGCACAACTCTTAGGGGATTGCCTCGGAATTTTGAGCCCGGAGAGATGTAGCCTCTTGAAAACGAAGCTTTGTCGCCGCCTTGCAAAACTAGAGGCTGAGAAGCAACGCTGTTCCACAACAGTTTGCATCGCGCTTTCAAGATCAGTAACGGTGGTCGAGAAACGCTGCCGCGAATTGATATTACGTGCTAACAGTTCGTTTGAGGCCAAGTGGCACGCATTCAAGATAGAAACCCAACGGAAGATACCGCACCTACCTTTGACTGCGCAGGAGGAGGACCTACAGTTTAGCTTGCCTAACAGTGCCTCATATCTCCAACAAATTCTGAGCCACTGTCCTCTTCAAGTTAACCACGATCTCGATCCAAAATTCCGTTGCCCAGAACGTGGAGAAACTGCAACGGAGACATATGAGGCCATGGTAGCTCGGTATTCGTCGCTCACGGAAACCGAATCAACGATATTGTCCGAAGCACGCGAGATATCAGCAAACAACGAACATTCTGAAGTTAGTTGTGTCAGCTTAGCAAGTCGAATTGACGACTATCTGAACACTGCTGGAGACTGCTATCGCTGTGATCCGGAGCAGATGAGCGTATTTATACTGACCGTATTCCAATTGTGGATGCGAATGGACCTTTGTGCAAGCATAGCGTACCCATTCTTGAGGGACTTTCACCCCTTGTTTGAGCCGGAGCTATTTGATGTCTTGCTCCTTTCACATCTGAAGCATTTGGAATGTCTGCAGACACTTCAAACGTACCTTCACGGGCGCTGTGCACGGGCCCAAGAGGGGAACATGACCATTTTTGCTGATCCCGCCCCTGGTTGCTTTGCGGACCGATACTTTGAAGTTAGTGGAGCGGATGACATGCAAGCCTTGCAAAGAAGGATTGAGGATGACTCTATAATCGCTCACAATGCGAAAAGAGAGGAATTAGAAAGGGTTAACGCACAGTATGAGACTCTCACCAAGCAAATAGCGGAAACTCCCTGTACTGAGCGATTGCATCCAGATGGGACACATGATATTAGGGGCTGCAAGCACTGTTATCTTGTCCGGTGTCGCTACCGCCTTAAGATTCATGTCCACGAGGATTTTCTTCCTGCTGACAATATGATCCCCCAGAAACGGGCTGTTGTCTTTGAGTTGATTGCACCGCAAGAGTTCGCTTCCTACCGCATTGCTACTTGGAAATTGGTCATTGCACTTGCACAGGTGAATCCTTCCTTTGCAGCTGCGCCCCAGATATTGTTGGCCGACTACGTGCAGCTCCAGCCTTATAACCAGCGCAAAAATTTCGCATCGCTCACTCTCGCGTCGCATACTAAGTCTTTTGTTGGGACACACTACAAATCGCGGAGACTACCAGTAAAACCGCAAAAAATCCTTCTACCTTCTGCGTTAAAGTTCTCATACTATGACTCCAAATGTGGAATCTGGCTCAAGGAGCTCCCACGGCATCTGAGCTTTGCCCATCACTTCGCCATTCATCTTCATCCCTCACATCCATTTTCAGGCCTGTACGCATGCTCGGGATTTGCTGCTGATGGGTTCGGCCCATCATCGTACGAAGCAATAGCTAGCACTTCCCAATGTCCCTCCGGCATCAGCACCCAGGAATTCGTTGCACATCAAAGCCTTATGGGAGGGCCACAGCGGCGGTGGCTTTCAATTTTAACTGAGCTTGGCTCCTCGAACTTGAATTTCAGTCTCCGGGATACAACGGTTCTCTTTCGGCGTCTCGCACTCCAAGTCGGACCACGCTCCGATGACGATGTTCTGCGAGCGGTACATACAGTTTTCCGAGACCCGCAGTTCTGCTTTAGATTGATTGAACAGGTCGAATACCATGTTCGGACCATTGCACCAAACTGGCGTGAAAACAGCTACATGGAGACACTTGTTATCCTCGCAACCCGCCTGTGCGCACTTTCTTGCCCAGAAGCAACCGCACAGGCCCGTGCGCTCCTGCTGCAAATTCGGAATGTTGCTCTCACCTGGGTAAGGCTCTTGCAAAAAGAAATGCGAGAAGCTAGTGAAGCCGACGTTGCAAATCAAGCAGCCCGGTACTGCTTCCTGTCTGCCCTGTTCTGTCGCCAAACGTTTTCACCTGAGGCATGTAGTCTCAAGACACTGAATGCCGAAAACTTCCAAGGCTTTGTCGAGGCCACGCTCGCGATGCAAGAAGCGTTGGTGGTCGACATGAGCAAATTTACGGATGAGACGCGCAATTTGCTAGTTCGTGATATCAAAATGATTGCTTCACTCCGCTCTGAGCTTCGAGAGCTAGCAATCAAGTATGGCAGCCACGTTGGACTTGCGATTAGTGCTACTTGGCCCGCAGGATGTGGTGGACGGACATATATGGATTGGAAATTCCTACCAGCACCGCACTCCTGGTGGTTACATGCCACCGTTCCAGAAACAGAGCAGACCCGTTCCCAGGAGGTGCGTTACCACCTGCTTCAGGGCCATCTTCTTGTTAACGGGCAGGCTGTTGGTAAGCTCCCGGCTGACATTCGGGATTCCGAACTACTCAACGAGCTCTTTGGTAACCAAAGACTGGTAGCCTTCCCCTCCGGTTTGCCCGGGATGACGTATATGCTTGCAAATGAGAAGGAGGGGCACCATGTGCACCTCGGGTATCGACAGCACAAGCTGGTGGTCCGGGCATTGAAGCTGGGCCGGATACTAGAACTGGTCCCTCGTCAGATATTTGGCAGCGGTCGTCAAATGGATCTGCCCAGTTCTTGGACCGAGAGGTGCGTTCACTGGATTGATATTGAATCCAAAATCTTGGAGGTTCGCCGCCATCCACGGATCTGGAAAAAGAGCAGTTCGACCTTGGACTTCACCAGTCGTAGAGCGCAACACCGACAAGCATTCCTGGTTGACCCACACAGCCGGCTGTTTCGCACAGTGGCACAAATCTTCCACCACTTTGAGGAACCTCATATGTTGACTGTCATGCAACCATTCCGTGGAAATTTGTGCGTGGAGTTAAAGCGCATGGATCTCACGTTCCATGTCAACCGGAAACGGCTCTTGCAGTGTCAACAATTGTTTGCAGAGGTAGATCCGGACCAGGACCCAGGTACTGTTTACGGGCTGCAGAGCATGCTTGTGCTTCGAAACGTATTCAACCGGTTGCAAAGGAGCATAATCACCACCATGGGCAACATACGGTATCAACGCCATGGGATGCACGTGCTCGTCTTCATTGAAAATACCGGTTCCTATGCGAGATATTCCATCGATGACGTGCTTCGCCGGCTGATTAGCCCATCTGAGCCTCGTCTTCTCTATCACAAAGCGCAAATACATGCCTTCACTTCTTGCTTCATTCAGGACCCCCTTACAGGTTGTACAGGAACCGAGGAGGCTCTGAGTTGTCTACAATCAGGGATCTATAAGCCTTGGGCTCCTTTGAGCACTGGAACTGTGGACATACTTCTGCGGATCTCAAGATTGACCCCTCAAAGAGAGTACTACCCAAAGGCACAAAAGCTTCAGCAATCTGCACACTGGGATCCCGAACTAACCATATCCATTCAACATGATGCTTACCAGCCGGTGGTGAGCAGCCTCATCTCCAAGTCCGAACGCCTGGCGCTATTTCATCTCGATGTTGCCAAGCCGAGTGTGGCCACTGTATCTGCAGAGACCCATCTTCAGGAACGGTCCCGGTGGCGCCGATCCCTTTTTGAACGAACTGGCATCTTCAAAACATCTCTCGACCCGGCACAGGATATTCCGTACATCGCTAGAGATCGCTGGTGCATTTCTAAGCGTACCTCGAACGTGCGAGAGATTGGGACCTTGCTGCACCGACGACCGTTGAAGCTCAGGACAGCAGAAAATCTCATCCAAACATTACAAAAATCGCTTCTCATCGGCGGATACACAGGCCCTCTATTGGGCTCGCTAGAGGAATGTCTGAGCATTGATTCGGTCCATGAATGGGGCAGCTTGGTCCAGCTGTGCCGGGATTGCCGAACGGACAACACTGCAAAGATTTTGTTCCAGCTAGGTCTAAGGGCATTTGGAAAAGGAGCGAATATGACGGTGCTAAGAGCGGTCGTGTCGTTCGCTCTCTTAGACGATCTCCAACATCTAGTCTATCCTCTATACCCTTCCTTTACCGACATTCAAGCGGGCGAAAAGCCGTCGGCGGACACTATCTTGACGCATATTATACCATTCTGCAGGCCTTATCCAGCCCTGCGAGGGAGGAAATCCAAGAGCGTCTCCGAGCAAGCCCAAAAAAAGGCAAAAGAGCAGTACGAACGTGCGTGTACTGACGAATGTCAGGCATTTGCTGATCACCTTGTAAATCAATGGCCGAGCTTTACACCCTCTGTTGATGGCTTCCATTTGACCTACCTGGAGGTTGGCAAGGCGATAGAGGCAATTTCACCTGAATGGCTTCGGATGTACAAAAACTTACAGTTCTGGGATCACATAAACGAAGTTCAGGCAGTGCTCAACGATAATTGGGCACACAAAAATGAGGTGGCACCTGAACACGTCCTGCCGGTCTATCTAGAACAGGCCAATGAGCCGATGCATGACTATTCTGCACCTTATGTGGGTCAGCTATTGCGGAAGCCCGGTTCTAGACTTCTTCAGTGTTATGATCCCACCCCTCTCAAACGGTGGATGGATGGCAAGATGACCGCCCCGGTGAAGATTCCACGGGAGAAGGAGTCTTCCACAACGCCCGAGGTTGCAGAGTTGGAGCATATAATATCGAGTTTTGTTTCTTCAGATTGCTCAGTCAGATCTAAGTACGGCCGAGATCTAGCAGAAAGCATCCGTGCTCTGAAGAGAGTGCAATCAGAGATGATCGGTACTGTGAAGATGCTTGAATTTGATTTCGTGGAAGCAGTTAAGTGGTATAATCACGAAATCAAGAGCGCTCGTGCAATTGTCGACCGCCATTTCCGTCAAATTACTGAAACTCTGGCGCGCGGTGAAGTGAGTTATTATTGGTTGGAGGCCGGCAGCCTTTGGCCTGTGCTGACGCCAACGTCCATTTTGGAGCAACTTCGGTCAACATCTCCGTGTGTCTTTGGCCCAGGCATGAAACGCGCGCTATTGGACTATGGGATGGAAGTAGTAAAGCTGCAGCAATTGATTCGAATGAAGGAATGCTTAGGGAAACAGGACAGTGGAAAGCTCTGCCAAGAGTACACCAACTGGGGCGATAGAAATTGGAGCCCTTCCTCATATCCAGATTGGCTTCTATTAGAAATTGATTCTAACATGAAAATCCGTCCAGAACAAGTCATGGTGGCCCAAGAGATGATTGCGCCCCGGTCCAGCTCCAACTCTGTCCTTCAGATGAATATGGGCCAAGGGAAAACTTCAATGATTATACCCATGATTGCCTGCTTGTTAGCAGATACTAAAATGCTGACCAGAGTCATTGTGCCACGCGCCCTGTTATCACAAACAGCACAGATTCTCCAGGCCCGGCTAGGAGGGATGCTGGGCAAAGAGATCACGCACGTTCCCTTCTCCCGGATGACCCCAACTTCACCAGTCCACGTCGAGGCATGTCACAATCTACATGAAGATATACTTCAAGGAGCGGGTATCATTTTGGAACTTCCGGAAAATCTGCTGTCCTTCCGCCTAAGTGGGCTCCAGCGACTTTCCGACTCCAAGATATCTGAGGCTGCTGACATGATTGAAGTTCAGCGCTGGAAGGATCAAACTTGCCGTGATATTCTTGATGAATGCGACGTGACGTTAGCGGTCAAAACCCAGTTGGTTTACCCCGGGGGCTCTCAACTCGCCTTAGATGGACATCCAGATCGGTGGGAAGTGATAATGACAGTCTTGGGTCTAGTGGCGCGGGAACTCCCCGGTTTGGCTCGGGAGTTTCCTGGAAGCGTTGATATCGTGGAGCGAAAGAATGCAGGATTCCCAGTTGCATATTTCCTCAAAAGTGATGTCGAACATGAGCTGGTTCGGAAGTTGGTCGAAATAATATGTGACGGGCGGACATGGATACTCCCGTCCCATGGCTGTCAACCCCGAACTCGCGAGATCTTACAGTCTGTAATATCCTGCGAAAGTGTTGAATCATCGACCATCAAATCCTTTGCAGCTCTTTTTCCAGACAAACCCAAGGTTCAAAAGAACGTGTATTTGCTACGGGGCCTATTTTCCCACGGAATTCTTCTGCTCGCCCTGAAGAAAAGATGGAATGTTCAGTATGGACTTCATCCTAATCGCTACCCGATAGCGGTCCCATTTCATGCCAAAGGGGTCCCGTCAGACCAAGCTGAATGGGGTCACCCGGATGTTTCAATACTGTTAACTTGCCTCGGTTTCTACCACCAGGGTCTGAGCGAAGGTCAACTCCGACAGAGCCTGCAGGCTGTGTTGAGATCCGATGATCCTGCTATGGAGTATGATCGGTGGACGCAGACCTCGGCCACTCTACCTGATCGTCTACGCCATTGGAACCTCATCAATATGGACGATAAAGGGCAGATAACTGAAATCTGGCGCCATTTACGCTGGATTACAACAGTCATAAACCACTACCTCAGGCGTTTCGTTTTCCCGGCACATGCGCAGCAATTTCAGGTCAAGCTTCAAGCGTCCGGATGGGATGTCCCACTCTTCCTGAACTGCGCCAAGACGGAACCGGGAGAGTTCAAAGGTCCAGGGCTCACTACTGGGTTTAGCGGTACGAATGATAACCGCTGGCTACTTCCCCTCACAATGCAACAGCAAGATCTCCCTGCGCTATTGCATACCAATGCCGAGGTTCTGACTTATTTCTTGCATGCGAGAAACCGACAGTATATTCAAGCGATCGATCTGGATGGCAAGCGTATGTCGGAAGTGGGGCTTCTACGCCGTCTCAAAGACAACAAAATCCGCGTTCTTCTTGATGCCGGAGCTTTCATACTCGAGATGGACAATCAGACTCTAGTCCGGACGTGGCTGCAAGAGGACGACCAGGCACAGGCAGCGGTCTATTTCGGTACAGACAATAAGCCATGGGTACAATACCAGACGGGCAAGACTATTCCTCTTCTTGCGACCCCCTTCGTCGATAATATGAAGGGTTGTCTAGTGTATTTAGACGAGGTTCACACTCGGGGTACAGACCTCAAGTTGCCAAAAGACGCGAGGGGCGCCTTAACACTTGGTCTGAATCAGACGAAGGATCATACAGTCCAAGGTATCTTTCGAATCCAACGCTTCCCTGTCCAACGTATATGGCTGACCACATTGTATAGCTGCGATGAGATTGCGGCAATTGGGCACAACCCAGTCGGTCACATTTGTTGCTCCGTCAGAGGTTCACCAGAGTATTCAGGACATCTGCCACAAGACAGTAAGGGAAGACCTTGATTCTGCAGATGTTATAACTTGGCTCCTTGATCAGACTTGTGCCAGCAACAGACAGTTACACTCCCTGTACTTTTCGCAGGGTACTAATTTTTGTTACCGAATGCAGGCTGCTGCGACCTTTGACGACTTCCTCTCGAATGTCGATCACCGAGAACCATATCTGAAGTACTTGCAGCAGCCAGAGCAGCAAACCTTGGAACAACTGTATGGGCCCCATTTATTGAGAGATGACGTGATCTCGTCTCAATCGAAGACCAATCTTCCACTTGTTGGTAAATTGAGAGGGTTTATGGACACTCTTAGGAAAAAGTTTCATCCACGAACTTCAGACAAGGAGTCTGCGGTACTTTCTGCGTTGGAAGAAGTAGAGCAACAGCGCGAGGTTGCCAATGAGGTCGAGCAGGAACGGGAGCTACAGCGACCATGTTTCATTGATGCTCTAGAGTTTCCAGGATTGCATCAAGTGATTCGAGATTTCGTTGAAACCGGTTTTCTCAGTGGCGAGAACGTCTGTCCGCAGGCTTCCACTATCATAACATCAACTCGGCTTGGAGGAAGCAAATGATGCAATCATTTTCAATGATACCCCACGTGTTTTTGTCGCCCGAGTTTTCTAGAACCGTCCGACTGGGTACTGAACATGATTCTGATAATTTTGGTGTAAGCTCTGAACCCACCCCGAGCAGTCGATTAGCGGCACAGGCCTCGCCCTCTCTTTTCTCATATTGACCTGTTTAGCGCCCTATCAACTGGGTTCTCTTGAGCATGCGTGCGGATGTCGCCCTGGTCATTATACCGGAGGAAGCAGAGTTGGTCATCCCCATACTACGCAAACACGCAGACCCGCCTACGCACTTGCTCCTCTATGCGGCGCCCTTCACGAAACGGATGCTCCACTTCAACCGCCTAGACTACTACTCACTTCCCCGTCTACCTACCGGATGGAACCCACCATCCTGGCTCCCATTCGAACTTGGGATTTTAGCTGGAAGGTTGTATTTCGCATTTGCGGAATGTCAATATTTGCGGCGTCGGATCCATGCTTGCTCTGGCCGTCCAAGTGAAGTTGAAAATCTCCCCACAAGCAATTCAGTCGAAATGGAAATCACTTTAGCTTTCTTACAGGAGTGGCTGAGTCTACGTCGCCCGGGGCAAGATATCTCTCATACTCCCATGGGATACATTTGTCAGGGTCTCACTCTCTGGGCTGACCATCCATTCTTCTCCACATCAACAGGAGCTGAACTGGGTACTAATGTGGATAACGATGTATTTTATGCGTCTTGTCACACGTACAACAATGAAGAATCAGACAGTGCAAGCGATGGGGAAGTCATAATTGTGGACCAAATAGTGGAGGAAGAAAATGAATCTGGCGAGGACAATGAGTAGTCATGTTCTCTCAGCCATGGGGGAAATTGAATTGGAGACCGATGATGTATTTAAGCTTTTTGGGGCGGGCCCTATATATTTGCTTCAAGAATTCAAGAGTTCAGGTGGTGAATCAGGTGATAACCGGCTTTGCCAATTTAGGTCCGTCGTATCTGTTCGTGAGGATATGTTGATACATCGAAACGTACAAAACGCGAGGCAAGAGTACCGCATATGTTCGTTGTTCCCCAGAATTGAACAAGCGGCATATCAAAAGGCATGCAATGTACGTCTCCCGTGTGACTTTCTTCGGAGCTTCAGGAATTAGGAACCGTAGTCAGCTGCGCCTCAATTTTTTTCAACTGCTGCTTCGCTTGCAGAGAGATGTAAGTGATCTAGTTGGGAAGCTGATATGATCGATACGCAAACTGATCGTCCTGACTCAAGGGTACACTTTGTTGCTTATGAACTGGTAAGCTCCAGCAACTCGTCCAACTGGATCAATCCTTGCTGTCTATGATCTTACAACAGAACAACCTCATTTCTGTCACTCAAGTCGAACGCCACACGAACAAATAACTTGTCTGCTCGGGCCTGCCTATACCAATACGATCGCATGCTGCATATCCTTTTCATATGACTACTATCGACGATGAGTCAACAGAACGTTCGTATCGACTTCGGCCTCTTCATCCTTTCTCCCTATAGATTCTGTGTATCAGGTCATTGTTCAACTTGTTTACCTGATACAAGACCTAGACTCCGAATAAAGAGAAATGCTATCCACGGCCGTACTAGGATAGGAGTGTCAAGTTCATGGAAACACCGTCGTTGAAGGAACGTTGATTGACAGGGAAAGCTTGCGCAGATATATCGGGCCTCAGCAAGAAAGACTCAGTCAACAATAAAGCCTAGGGTTTCAAGTATTTCAATCCGGTTTTTTTACTGTCCACCGTTGACCCTCATTTTAATAAAAATAAAAAAAGATAAAAGAAAAAGTGAGATTACCTGTAGTTAACGAAGGTGATCATCGAAGTGATTGGCATGCTCCGTTATGTAGCTGCCAGCGCCCTCATGTTACTCCCCACTGACGGCGAGCCTGGAAGTCCAAGCACATCTCATAATTTTGAGTTGTGGGTCGAGAATCTGGATCAACGTGCCTCTGCTTGTGCGAGATGGACCCTCTCACCTCGCCGGCGACAAAAAACGTAAAGCCACTCGCTCTACGCTGAGTTGGCCAGAATAATTCCTGTAAATACATCTGATGTTCTACTAGGCCGGCTACCTGTTTCGTAAGCGTATAAAGGGATATTCTAAACTTCAAAAAAGTAACTTTCTGCGTCGATCAGCTAGCACTACAGCTGCAAATCTATTTTTAAACCATTCCGAGACGCGCTTAGGCTTAGGCCACGAAAAGAAGGTCAAAGCTTGCCAAGTCCACACGCGCCTGTTCCTCCGTTGATCGAACGTAGGCGTGTATGAACACAGTAAAACAGCCCATGTTATGAGGCTATAGAAGATGAATGCTCTAGCATACAAAGTGGCATAATCGCGTCTTATTTGCAAATTCGATCGACGTGAAGCGTTCGATAGCTACCTATTAATAATCAAGAGACTCTTCAATTCAATATCAAACCAAATGATCCTGGTGATACATGATTTGACTGTCGAACATTTGCGTAATCCTTGGTTGTGATGAATTGCATCATGGAAGGTACATTGGGGCCAACGGAAGGACTGGCCACGTGGACGTTCATAGGGGAACTTGCCATATCTGGCAACTGAGGGGTATGCTCAGAGATTATTCCGGGATCTTCTTCGCCAAGACTGTTTTCTGTTGGCTGCTGGACGCGTTCGGCTGACTTAGTCTGCTCGGTCAGAGATGGTTTGTTGTCTGATGAAAAACGGACTTTCAGCACCAGCGGATCGCGCTTGGCTGGCTGGGCTGGCTGGGCTGGTTTTTTTCTTGGCTTGCGTCCAACAGAGAGACCAAGGCAGCGAGCCTGACCAGAAATAGATGAAGGACTTCGTCCCCTGTGGAATATCTCCTCGTATTCCTGCGCTATCCGCGACCAACTCAAGTGCCCCCTGGTACTCAAGAAAGCGCGCAATTGTCTCTTTTCCAAAGGGCTCCACGCTGAAGTCATCTTTAAGGGCGGTATGTGACTCTCCTCTCCGGATGTGCTTAGCGCCGCAAGAGTACTGCCCGTCTCCCCATCCCGACAATGGTCGGGGCTTGGTTCTGCATCAATTCTAGTTTCAGTATGAACTGCAGAATCTGTGTTTGCATCCACATCACACATGTGGATTTCGACGGGGACTCCGAAGATTCTGATCTGGTAAAATCTCTATCGGCGCTGTGGGTCTGTTCTTGCAAAGTTTGGAGGATTGTCTGTACCGTCTCATCAACTAGTAGACTTTAGCCTGTATACCCCTTTTTTTTTTTTGACAGGGGCTATGTATCACCCTCACTTTCTGAAATGTCCTCTCGCAGGCGAGTCAAATCTTTGATCAACTCAGTTCTGGCTTCTCGCTCTGCTTGCACATCTTCGGGTTCAGGAGGCATCAGGAGCAGCTTCTGAAGCACGTTGGATGAAAGTATATCACGATCGCTTTTGTTCATGTCTAATGACAGGCCCCGAACGCAAAGTCGATACTGGTCCTCGTCACGTAGCTCAATTTGATTGTTCAAATTCGCTTCTTGGATGAGATCAACCCAGCTGGGATGACCTCCGAAAAGGCTGTCGTCACTAGCTAACTCCGCGACCCTTGGGCGAGAGCTACTGAATAGACTGTTTATCCTGTCCTCTATTTTGTTACTAAAGAGAGGCTTATGGAGCTGCTTGGCAACACTGCCGTTTCGATCAAGGATTTCGATGTACAGTCTCTCAGCTTCAGAATTGGCTGTAAATCATGGCGCACCGACTCAATCCGCGGCAGCGGACTAGATACCCGATGGCCGAAAAAGTCAATGGGCTCAGTGGGCATATTGCTCATGGGACTTGGGATTATACTGGCGTTTTTGATGGACCGGTTCTAACGAAGAGAGGATAGCGACCGTTATTCAATTCATTGCCAGAGACCGGATCCCTACCGACACAAGAGTGGAGAGGACTAATTGAAAAGAATTACTCGAAACCCTCAGTGGTAATGGAAAAGGGGGAAGGGTTGCCACACAATCAAAGCCGCTTAGTAAACCTGGGTACTTTGTTATTGATGCCCCGCTGGAGGAGAATGATTCGCTGAGGCTCTTGTGTAATAAGAGTGTGGCATCCGATTGGTTGTGCTAGCCAACACGATGGATTAGATCGACCAGTGATCGGAGGGCTAGAAGCGCCGTTACGACACTAGGAGCGGGCGGCGGAAATATCGAGCAGAAAATTCTTTATTGGTAACCGAACACAGTCAAGAGATCTCGATGGATCCACACACATTTGGTCCTTTTCCGCCTTACTTTTTCGTAAATGTCATATGGCTTAACCTACTAGTTTCATGCAAAGCTTTAAGTGAAGGTTTACCAAAGGGATTTGGACGAGCAAAGAATGAAGATTGTAGTAGGTTTCTATGTATTCATATTGATCTGTGTTGTTTATGGCCCGGGCCCGGGATCGGGCACGGTCCGCGGGCGGTGGAAACCCTCGGAATGTTTACCCCTGAAATTAGGTCCTTCCCCTCTTTCGTGTCCCATCGTACACTCCTTGGGCTAGGGATGTGATGATAGCAATCAGCACAAATTGCAAAGTATTGCTGAGTAACCTGGATGACCAAAGAATTATTCCGGTGGGCAGACCAAGAATGTGAGGCATTTTGAGGAGACTTTGAACGAGCATGAGGTCTGGTGAGGGGGGCAGCTCTTGGTTCACCAATCTCCATAGTGTGACAAACCATCCATGGTTCCAAAGTGGGTTTGGGGACCAACAAGGAAGGGAGATGGTCTAGTTAATCCGCGCCGTCTTAGGCGCTGTTGGTGATCAAAACGGTCGAAAGCTGCCGAGCACGATCATATTTAGGCTCGGTACCAAAATTTCAGGAATCGTAGAAACTTAGCCAATCGGAATTGAGAAGCTCCTACAACATGCGACACCCGATATAGTGTCATAACGGTAGGAAGTAATGCCGCGAAAATGTATCAAACATTGACTAGGATTATCGAGCGCCGTCCGCTGCCATGTTACATTCCAAAAAATTGATTTGCAAAATTGCATCAACCTTCGCTTGGTGATCCGACCGGAGGAGTTGCGGGCATCATTGCCGATTGACGGGAAACTAGCCATCAATGAGGTGGGAGCGGTTGAGGCTGTCTGCTTTTCTCTCCATCGTTGACGCAATAAACGGGATGTAGTGGGTTCGGAGTATCATTATTCCCTTGTTAGGCGATCTAACGGTAGAAGATGCAGATATCAACGCACAAGCCCGCAATGTGGATGGGAGATTTTGTCAAGATGCAGGATGATATTGTCTTTTTTACCATGTAAACATGTGATTTTTTACTATGCATTTGCTTACTAATAGTGTCTGAGCAGATTGTTAAATTCAAACCATTGTTGTTTTTAGTTAGAGAATTGTACCGTTGTGGATTTTACCCGTACGTTCGCCATACACCTGATTTCTGTTAGATTCCCATTTACCGACCCTCGGCGGAGTTGGAAGCAAGAACCACGTTTGTAAATGTGGATGCCTAATAGGCTGCCGCTGCGACAGGGAGTAAGAAGGGTCAAGAATGCCAGTTGTTCCTAGATAGTTTCATGTACGCTCTTGCAAACTCAGTAGAACTTGCTTCAGATATGTCAGTCATCTGCTCCTAATGTTGAAGGATTGTCTTGGTAAAAAGAAACCTTGAAAAGAGGAGGCCGAAGATGCTGGGAAATGAAATATGACAGGTTACTTAGCGAAGAATGATGTTATTGTAATTTACAGTGAATGTTTGAATATGATACATAGCTGACTCTTGCTCGCGGGAAATGTTCAACGGGTGTGTAACCACTTTGGGAGTGCCTCAGGAGTTTTATGTCTTCGATCCCATTTAACGCGTATGTTATTGTTTTCCGATCAAAACCAAACCAACCGACCCTATTAGATGTCAATTAAAGACACAACTACGCTTCCACAAATCATTTTATGGCATCGCCGAACGACCACGAGTGTCATTTCGTTAGCAAACCTCGCAGAAATTAGGCGTTTGTCTGTTCTGGTTGAAAAAAAAAGGATGCCCCGCCAGTTCGCCTACCGCTTTTCTGCATCTGGATACCAGACAAGCATTCTCTTGGCGAGATCCAGAAACGCTTCCTTCTCCTCTCCCTCAATGAAGGGAACACGTGTCGCGTAGTTTCCGGTCGGGGATCAGATCTTCGCAAAGGGTTGACCTAAAATGGTTCGTGAGTCTGGGAATGCTTGGATAGAAAAACGCAGGCTTCGGAACCAAACCAAACAACCTTCCGTCCAAAAGGGTCAAGACAAAATTTATTGATAGAATACAGCTCCGTGTGTGTCCAAAATGATTTGTTCCCGCTCGCTTGTTCATGTCGACAGCTCAGCAACGCGGAGAGGAAGAGGCATCAAGGACTCTATCAGATGTGGTTATTGGGTCATACGCTCCTTGAATTTTGAGTCTTGCATTAATCAGGCATACCAACGTCTGATCTGATGAACCAAATCGACTGGGAGAAAGGGTCGAGGCAGCCGACGTGGTACCCACTAGCGACTCATCGAAGCGAATTGTAGTCATGTGGAATCTAGAGAGC
>LACB01000293.1:0-34774 GCA_030142185.1 Penicillium thymicola
ATTTGTATTAGGCAAGAGTTTGTATTAGTGTGTGGTAACCCAACACCCGCAGGGGGTGGGGTTACTTGGCAAGAACCGGGTACCACCATCTAGGCAGACGCTTCATCTACCTCAGCCGCCTTCTCTCTCTCTCTTTTATCGATCCATCAGCCACGCTTACATTATCACTGTTATGGCGGACATGGAAGTTCAAGTTTCTGTCAAGACCCGCACAGCATTAAAGGCGGACCTCACCTTACGGTGTCTGCTCCGGGCTAAATTCCATCGTGACGCGTCCCGACGCTCTGTAGATGTCATTTCCTGGGCACAATCGCTTATTGAGTGACTGAGTAGCGCCGTGCTCCGAGAAGTTGAACAGCAAACGGCCGGCTTTAGCATACAGATAAACATGATTTCAATGCTTCGTACTGACACGTTATGTACATTTGTTACGATCTCTTTCTCAACGAGTGCGATCAACGAATTCGGACCGAGATTTCCGAGAGTGGTACCAAGCGGCCGATCCATCGTATTACTCAGAAGGGGAAGGTTTATATTATGCGAAGAGATGAGCGGTTGGACGCAAAGGTGGCTCAACTGTACGTGCACATGAGTAGCGTCGATAAAGGACCACGGCCCTTCTTTTCTGATTTAAAACATCCGCCTTTTTATGATGAGCATGGGCAACGGATCGAGAACTGGGAGGAGCTATGCAAGTTGCCGGAAGGGAGTGAGCCGGAAGGGGATGGCCTGAAGAAGAAGAGTGAGCGCGGGAAACAAGATAGGCTAGGAGCGGGCGATGATTTGAGATGAGAGGAGAGGCTGCCAAGAAGAGCCAGATGATAACATGGGGCAGATCATATGGGGAAAATCCGGTACATACATGTGCATAGGCCGTCACATGACTACAACATCCCTCTCTTTGGCAAACACCCTCGTCAATCTCTCAACCTAGACAAGATCTAATATATAGAAGACGAGGATTTACCATCGATGCGGGCAACATGTCTTCAGAACAGCAACGTCAACAGCAGCTAATTCTAAATGCACACCGACGTCGGATGCAGATGATAACTGCTAAGCGACAACCAAATACTAGCAGAAACAGTGGCACCCTCTTAGGACAGCAAATGCAGCCTCAATCAGGGACAATGGGGTCCAAATATGATGACCTGCCCATGCTGGAGCCCGCTGATGTTATCTTCATCGGTGAAAATCCTAAGTTGGTTGGTCTAGTTCCCGTCTTCTTCGGGCCCTTCGAATCCGCCTGCCAGCACGGCCCCCTCTCAAACATTCAGTCCATTGTCTCATCTAAAAATCTCACTCCTGCTTTTCTTCACCATGGTCTTACGCGTGCCCTACGCTCTGGTAATATTGAGGTTGCTCGTTATCTCCTAGCTAGTGGCGCACCAATTGTTCGCGAAACTCCAAGCAATACCTCCTTTGTAACTTTGGAACAACAAATTTCCCTCTTTGAGCTCTTTACCCAGCATGGATGGACTCCCAATACCCCAGGTTACTATGGTAGCACCCTGCTCCCTCGGACAGTCAACAGCCTCCCTCTTCTTCGTTGGTTCGTCGACCATGGAGCCAATCCCAACCTTGGTGTCCAGAGAACCACCCAGGACAGGCGTGGTGGGTCAGATACTTCCTCATGTGCTGCACCCGAGGCAGCCGCAGTTCGTGGAGGGGTTGAGGCTGTGCGTGTGATTCTAGATGCAGGTGCTAAGATCCAAAACGGTGTACCACTACACTATGCTGCCGGGGCTCATCCTCCCGGTGCGAATCCGCATACTGGGCGTGTGGTACCGAGCCGAGAATTTGATACCGACAGGATTCCAGTAATGGCACTATTGGTTAGTCGTGGGGCTGATGTGAATCAGAGAGAAGAGTCACGACATATGGTCCCACAGTACGCGATTGTGCATGCGGTGATGGCAGGAGCAGTTGAGCGGGTTAAGTGGCTGTTAGAGCATGGGGCGGATCCATATATAAGAGGAAGCTGGGGTAGTGCAGCTGAATATGCACGTACCTCGGGGAACGAAGAGATAATCAAGGTTATTGAGGAACTTGCTGTCGGAAAAAGGATTGAAATCCGGAAATAATATATACCACCAATGAATAAATAAATATATTCGAAAATAAGCCGAAATAGCCGCATCGGTCTTAGTGCGCTTATCCCCGAAGATTACGTCGTTCCGGTCACGTGATAATGTCTTGGAAAACTCGTATTCGGGTTTGAGAGGTGATAGGAAGACATATACCTACATAGGCAGTGGATTTATGTTACGCAAATTTCATGCAAGAACTTAGGACAACCCTGCTTCCATGTATAAATGTATGATATAATAAGTCGGACTTCATATGGAGGAATGAGCATATCCAAGTTGTATGTTGTAAGCAGCCGCGAACTCGGGATTTCTCCATTGTAAAAGTGGAGCCGCCCGTGCTTGCTTTTGTAAGCAGCTTAGCACTTGCACCAACCCCCCATTCTTTCTTCGAGGTTGTTCTCCGACGTATCTTTTCTTGCTTGTGCACAGAAAGGCATACTGGGACGAAGTCACTAAGAAAAAATGGTGGATGGCCAATCCCAGGTGGTCCTAGAGGCGTCCCGCCCGGGGCACCTCTTGCATTCCCTTGGATCGGCACTTGATTCCCGGCGACAGCCTTTCTGTACAGATAGCGAGGGCTGGGGCCCTGTCAGCTCATTGAGATTCGATCTGACGCCATGCTTTCTTGACGCGGTTGTGGCAGTAGTGGCAGTCTGGGGTACGCTGAGCGGACTTGGTGCCTTGTGGTTGTTACTGAGGAAGCGGATTCCACAGCCTGTATCGAAGAATTGGCACTTCTACACTAAGTTGGTTAGTACATACCGGACACCCTTGCACGCTCTCGCACGCCTATGGACGTCATTGACAATGTACTGACTGATATTTGGTCATCATAGGCCGTTCTCGCCGCTCTTATCGTTGTGACCGTCCTTCAAACTGCGATCCAAGTCGAATCAGACCCCAAACGCTTCTGGGCCGATTTTCGCTTTTGGTCCTCCGTCCTGACCATCATTTCGCTGGGAGTGATAACTTCAGTGCAATATTTGGAACATTGGCGGAGTAGACAGCCCAATGGGGTTGTCCTATTTTACTGGCTTTTCTTCATCATCGCATACGCGGTCAAACTCCGGTCTCTGATTTCGCGGAAGGGATACATCAATCAACTACCTTACTTTGTTTGCTTCAATGTCAGCTTGGGACTAGCACTCTTTGAATTTGTGCTAGAATATTTCGTTCCCAAGAAGCAAAGCGCCTACGATGCGCTGGGAGACGAGGATGAGTGTCCCTACAATTATGCCGATGTTTTCTCGGTTCTCACCTTCGGTTGGATGACACCGATGATGAAATACGGATACAAAAACTACTTGACGCAAGATGACCTCTGGAATCTCCGCAGTCGCGATACCACCCGAGCCACGGGCAATGCCCTGAAGGAGGCATGGGATGAGCAGCTCGAGAAAAAGAAGCCATCTCTGTGGACAGCGCTCTTCAAGGCTTTCGGTGCTCCCTATGTGCGTGGTGCGATAATCAAATCCGGAAGCGATACTCTTGCCTTTGTGCAACCGCAACTCCTACGACTTCTCATTGCCTTCATTGAGTCGTATCGACGCCCAGACCCGCAGCCTGTTATCAGGGGTGTCGCCATTGCCTTATCCATGTTTGTTGTTTCTGTCTGCCAGACCAGTTTCCTCCATCAATATTTCCAGCGCGCTTTCGACACTGGCATGAGGGTCAAATCAGCGTTGACTGCTATGATTTATGCCAAGTCCCTGAAACTATCAAACGAAGGGCGCTCGGCAAAGACGACCGGCGATATTGTCAACCACATGGCAGTCGATCAGCAGCGCCTTTCAGATTTGACCCAGTTCGGCACTCAGCTTATCTCTGCGCCTTTCCAAATCACTCTGTGCATGGCTTCCCTTTACCAGCTTCTCGGAGCGAGCATGTTTGCCGGTATCGCAGTCATGATTCTCATGATTCCTCTGAATGGTATCATTGCTCGAATGATGAAGAAGTTGCAGATCATCCAAATGAAGAACAAGGACTCGAGGACCCGATTGATGACTGAGATTCTGAATAACATCAAGAGTATCAAGCTCTACGCCTGGAACACGGCTTTCATGAACAAACTCAGCCATATCAGAAACGACCTTGAGCTGAACACGCTCCGTAAAATTGGAGCCACTCAATCTGTTGCCAACTTCACTTGGCAGTCTACCCCTTTCCTCGTATCCTGCTCCACGTTCACTGTCTTTGTGTTAACCAATGATAAACCCTTGACTACCGAGATTGTGTTCCCCGCCTTGACGTTGTTCAACTTGCTCACGTTCCCGCTTTCTATCCTGCCTATGGTGATCACATCCATTATCGAATCTTCCGTGGCCGTGACGCGATTGGTAGAGTATTTCACCGCGGAGGAGCTACAGACTGATGCCGTCGTCCTCCAAGATCCCGTGGCGCACCTGGGTGACGAGTCTGTCCGTGTTCGCGATGCCTCGTTTACTTGGAACCGTCATAGTGGGGAGACTGTGTTGGAAAACATCGATCTCAGTGCACGCAAGGGAGAACTCACCTGTATTGTTGGCCGAGTTGGCGCTGGAAAGTCTTCTCTTCTCCAGTCATTGTTAGGTGATCTGTGGAAGAACCAAGGAGAGGTGGTCGTACGTGGTCAGATCGCGTACGTCGCCCAAGCGCCGTGGGTTATGAATGCTAGTGTCCGAGAAAATATTGTATTTGGACACCGATGGGACCCCTCATTCTATGACCTTACAGTTGAAGCCTGCGCTTTGGTCGCTGACTTCAAGAACTTGCCTGATGGTGACCAGACCGAAGTCGGAGAACGTGGCATTTCCCTTTCGGGAGGACAAAAGGCACGATTGACACTCGCCAGAGCTGTTTATGCGCGTGCTGATATCTATCTCCTGGATGACATTCTCTCGGCAGTTGATCAGCATGTTGGACGTCACATCATCAATAGAGTGCTCGGCAAAACTGGTATCCTCAGTGGCAAGACCAGAATTCTTGCAACAAACGCCATTACTGTGCTCAAGGAGGCTGACTTCATCGGCCTGCTGCGGGACAAGACCATCATCGAGGAAGGGACCTATGAACAACTGATGGCTATGAAGGGAGAAATTTCCAATCTTGTTCGCTCTACGATGGTTGACTCAGACGATGAAGGTACTGCTAGTGGCTCTGAAGACCTTGCTAGCCCAGATAGCTCAGTCACAACCACCATCATCCAGAACGGTGGTGCGTCGGACAGCGACGAGGCGGAACAACCTGGCGATCTTATTCCCATCAGGACAGGAGGTGGTGAGGCCCGTAGACGGACCAGTGCCGTCACCTTACGCCGTGCAAGCACTGTGAGCTGGCAAGGTCCCCGGCGCAAGTTGGGAGATGAGGAAAACGTTCTCAAGAGCAAGCAGACCCAAGAAGTTTCCGAGCAGGGCAAGGTGAAATGGGGTGTTTACGGTCAATACGCAAAGGATAGCAATGTCGTGGCAGTTGTGGTTTATTTGTTTGCCATGATGGCTGCCCAGACTGCTCAGGTGGTGGGCAACTTCTGGTTGAAGCGCTGGACCGAGTGGAACGAAGCCCATGGGACCAATGCTCAAGTTGGCAAATTCATTGGTGTCTACTTGGCGCTTGGCCTAGGATCATCTCTCTTGGTCATTGTGCAGAACTTGATCCTGTGGATTTTCTGCTCTATCGAAGCGTCTCGGAAACTTCATGAGCGGATGGCATTTGCTATCTTCCGCTCCCCCATGAGCTTCTTTGAAACCACACCATCTGGCCGCATTCTCAACCGCTTCTCTAGTGACATTTACAGAGTCGATGAGGTACTTGCTCGCACTTTCAACATGTTGTTCGCAAACTCTGCCCGTGCATTTTTCACCATGATTGTCATTTCGGCAACCACCCCGGCTTTCTTGCTATTCGTCATTCCTTTGGGTTATATCTACCTCAGTTACCAGAGGTACTACCTGAGTACCTCTCGCGAGTTGAAGCGTCTGGACAGCGTCACTCGAAGCCCGATCTACGCTCACTTCCAGGAATCCTTAGGCGGCATCTCGACCATCCGTGCTTATCGACAGGAGAACCGGTTCGCCCTTGAGAACGAATGGCGCATGGATGCTAACCTCCGGGCTTACTTCCCATCCATAAGTTCCAATCGCTGGCTCGCTGTTCGACTTGAGTTCATTGGTTCAATCATTATTCTTGCATCTGCTGGACTTGCGATTACGTCTGTTGCGACTGGCGGTAAGATTTCGCCGGGCATGGTCGGTTTGGCCATGTCATATGCTCTCCAGATCACACAGTCTCTGAACTGGATTGTGCGCCAAACTGTCGAGGTTGAGACTAACATCGTGTCCGTTGAGCGGGTTTTGGAGTATGCCAATCTCCCAAGCGAGGCACCCGAGGTCATCTTCAAGCGTCGCCCTGCCATCGGCTGGCCGGCTCAAGGTGCGGTGGAGTTCAATAACTACAGCACCCGCTATCGCCCTGGGCTTGATCTCGTGCTCAGGGATGTTAGTCTCAACATCAAGCCTAAGGAGAAGATCGGTGTTGTTGGCCGAACGGGCGCCGGAAAGAGTTCGCTCACGCTGGCTCTCTTCCGGATTATCGAGGGTGCTGAAGGAAACATCAGGTAAGCACATAATACTGTCACCTCTTTTCCTCTGGTCTAGGCTAACAAGAATTTAGTATTGATGGGCTCGATGTGTCTACAATTGGGTTGACTGATCTTCGTGGACGCCTGGCTATCATTCCTCAAGATCCTGCCATGTTCGAAGGCACTTTGCGTGACAACTTGGATCCTCGTCATGTCCACGATGACACCGAGCTTTGGAGCGTTATAGGTTGGTCTAACTTGAATCTTATTCCAGTTTATCGCCCACCAGCGACTAACCGGTGTGCAATAAATAGATCACGCGAGATTGAAGGACCATGTCTCGAGGATGGACGGACAACTGGATGCTCAGATCCAGGAAGGAGGTAAGTAACTGCATCTAAACATTGCTGAAGGCATTCAGTCCCCTGACACATTATTGCAGGGTCCAACTTGAGTCAAGGCCAGCGCCAGCTGGTATCTCTCGCCCGCGCTCTTTTGACTCCTAGCAATATCCTTGTTCTGGATGAGGCAACCGTAAGATAGTTCTGTCTTTGCTTTTGAATGGCAGTTTCAGCTAACCATGGCGATAGGCTGCAGTTGATGTGGAGACGGATGCGCTGCTGCAGCGTACCCTGCGCAGCAGCATCTTCTCTGACCGGACTATCATCACGATTGCGCATCGCATTAACACAATCATCGACTCCGATCGGATCGTCGTTCTGGACAAGGGGCGAGTGGCTGAATTCGACACGCCTGCAGAGCTGATCAAGAGTGGCGGCCAATTCTACGAGCTCGCCAAGGAGGCCGGCCTGCTCGATAACGATGGTAGCATTGCCTCCTCGCAATAGCGTAGAATTCAGTCGCTCGCAGTGGCCTAAATCCCCGCATTTCCTGTTCATGACACAAATATATCACTCAGCCAGCCAGCCACCTGGGAGCATTGAACCTAAAACCTACCATTGGATCCCATCCATGCAGCTCTGAGGGGCTCGGAGAGGCCGGATTTTCTTTTTTTGGTACCTCGGGCCGATCCTAGGAGGTCCCGGATGCATTCTCGCTTATTGCTGCTTGCATAGGTCATGTTGACAATTGACAACAGATCTTTGCTGACCGTTCAAACGTGACTAAGGTGGTGCTGAATGCGGCGCGGGCGTCTGTGCATATATGCATGTACATGTACTTGAAGAAAAGTTTTTCATTGCATTGTTCAGGGGACCCCCCTGACAGGGATGGACGGGGATAAACAAAACAGTGGAGAGTGGCTAAATCGTTGAATTCCCCCCAAAATTAATATGCTTTCCTCGAATCTCTATTGTTATGTTTCATGCTGGGATGATGGTTTGCCTTGATGTATGATCGAGGATCTGATTGGATTTGACCCTGCGAACTCAAAGATAAAAAAGTGATTTTCTTTACTTCGTACATTGCTTTTCTTTTTTTCTTTTTTTGGCCTTGACAGTTTGATCAAATTGCCGTACACAGCATGTTGAAATGTGAATAACCTGAAGTTTACTGAAGTAGTTCCCCCCGGCAAAGCGGACTTTGTCTAAATCCCAGTGAACAACTAAACAACGTAACTATGCATCAAACTGAAATGAACAGACAGTTTTCCCAGTCTAAGGCCATCGTCTGCGATGATTATCTGCAGTAGCGTGTTGTGCTAAACGTGGCGGTGACATCTTGATATCCCATAAGAGCAACTCATTGTAGCGGTGAAAGGTCGGCCACCTGGCTGCTCATCACCGGGTGTCTGTTCGCAGGGCTTCGGGTCAGCAATATAACAAAATTGTACTTCGTAAGCGCTGCTTAAGTTATCTAGTGTGTTATTTCATGAAAAAGACATGATGCTAAGATTGCTATCTTCACTCGACATATTAAAAATGATGCACCTAGGCCCTCCTCCGCCACATGATCTCCTCTTCTGTCTGGTTCGACGATCACATCCTATAAAATATATATCTCCGACCCAAAGAAAATACAAAATTTTAGACTTGCCAATTTCAAATAGCTACGTATATACGAGGCGCCTGCACACCTCCTTGCTGCCTGCAAAACAGACTCTCCACGCGGTCGTTGGAATTGTAGTACATGCATGTAAACTGTACGGATAAGGAGGTGGAACTTTCCTAAATTGGAATGCCTTGGATCTTGAAATCTTTGAAATTCAACTTTGTGTCCTTGAGAGGGGCAAAAAGGAGGGGCAAGGTTCAGAATCCCAGTTTTTAGTTGCACGTCAGATGTCTATTCTAGAGATAAAGTACGGAGTACTCCGTAATGATTGACCATTTCGAAACACAAGGGATATCATCTTCGCACAACTAAATGTTGTATAATTCTCGCGTGGGGACGAGACTAAACCATGATCTACCATATGACATTATCGACCTTCCACCTTCAGCCATTGATCGAAACCTGATTGGTTGTGGACCTATGAGGATATGTTTCAGCTATCCAGGTTCCAGGCAAGGGATGTCGATGACCTCCAAAAGTAAACAGTAAACGCGCTTCTGCATGACTGATCTCTGGATGTGGGCTCCCGGGGGGGCACGGCGCACTGGTTCCTTAATCTTGTTCAATGGGCCATGTCTTGGTGAACCAACCAGAAATACAAGAATACGGTTCTTCAGATCGTGAACTATATCCAGGTTGTGTACGTCGACAAAAGAGGTAATGTCGATGCCTTTTTGCAAGACTGGATCTCGATCTCGCACAGACATGCAAAATATCAGGTTTCCGGATAATTCCGTTACTCCGTTAGTACTCCGTTAGTATAGCTTCCTACTTTCCAGGTGAATTCTCTATTTATTTTTATTTTTATGATTCTTTTCTTTTCTCTCCTATTTTTGCAGGGTTTGTGTGCTCTATGCATTGTCATGCTGTGCATTTATCCACTTCCTCTTTTGGCCCTAAACCCGAAAGCCTCCACTCCAAATGGTAGCAAGTCATCCCCCCCTTCCCCGAATGAGACCGGACGTCAGTATCCATATCCCCACTTCTCAGCAGGTCGATCGTACATCATCCCTATGTACATTGATGGATGTTGATGTACAGTGCTTTGCATCGGTGGACGATTTGGAAGCTGATTGTGCGACCAGCCCTCAGAATCGGATCCCGTCTCTGTAGAGAGTACTCCATAATGACTGTCTGTTCTTCTGCACACTATCCACTATGCATACTACCAGCGCATCATCCCAGCTCCACACAAGATGGTAGGAGTTTGTTAAGTTGGAAGTCTTTTCCAGGTACGAACTAAGAAGACGATATGGGTCTGCATTGTACCTGCTCCATCTTCCCCTCTCTGAGTACGGTGGACGAAGAGATCCAGTTCTGACATAAATCGAAGAGAATTTTCATTTTCTACTTACCCGGTTATATTTTATATACTTATTCTCCAAGTCCAACGATATGAATGATCTGCATATTGCCAGTACACAATTAAATATACAATATACAATAAGTAAATTCGAAGAAACATCTGGAATTGTCGAGACTCTGAATTGAGAACTGGAACGCCTGCAAGCCATCGACTCAACCTTGAGGGGAAAAGAGGGGACAGTAGGAACATACCCACCAACACCGCACACCGCGACAATCTCATGCACCATACACCATACACCATGCACCATGCACTATGTACCATGTACCATGCATCCATTTTATTTTTATTTTTTTTAACCCTACAGTGTACCAATTTGGTGGGATTGAATGATTCTGCCCGTAAAGGTTAAGACCCGTCTTCAGGGCATAAGAAGTGGGATTAGGGCCATGATCATCAAGAGGGGAAACTTCAGATCGAACGATGAAATATCTTTTCGGGGGTTCCGACTTGATTGGATCTACAGATGGAGTAGAATATACTATGTGGATAATTCCTTGCGTCTCAAAACCGTCCGAAAATGAGCCAATCCAATGGAGCCGGTAGAATATGAAGTGGCACTTTATGCTAGTAATCTGGAACTTTTTTGGAATGATTTTTTTTTCGTTTCCTTTTGGCCTGTTAGAAAAAGCAAGGTCAACCGTTCATATATATTGTAGATACATAACTAACTAAAGCCCAGTCAGTAGTTAGTAATAATGGCATGCACCTTAATTATGGGGGCGAATAGGAATTTCCACTTGTATTTGTCAAGGGCCCCGCAACAACGCATTGTTTTCCCCAGCCACTGACCCGCGTGGAAACCGGGTCTCCCCAGTGAGGGGAGTTGTAGAGAGCCACAAAGCCCTATCTAACGATCGGGTATAGAATTCAACGGGCGAAAGGGATCTTCTTAGTTCATCGGGCTCCAGTTTGTTCGCCCGCACTGGATCCCCGAGGAAAAGAATCAAGGAAGATCTTTAAAGTCTATATACAATGACATCCGTTCCAGCCTCACCACTCGATCGGGACCAAGCACAGATCTCCAGGGACGATCTGGTGGGTGCTGCTTCGGGCAATTTGTCCGTCTTTGCAGGTGACGGGGACGACAACGGTCCATTGGGTAAGTGGTCGCGATGGTGGTATTGGTCCGCGGAATCGGGGATAAGCGGACACTAGAGACTAGACTGACAGGCTAGCGTGATTGCTGGGAACGAGATATATCTTGTTCGGTTAGGAAAAGTGGGATTAGAAAGG
This sequence comes from Penicillium thymicola, assembly GCA_030142185.1. Taxonomy (NCBI): domain Eukaryota; kingdom Fungi; phylum Ascomycota; class Eurotiomycetes; order Eurotiales; family Aspergillaceae; genus Penicillium; species Penicillium thymicola. Next base: position 11,258 of record LACB01000293.1, read on the forward strand.
AAAAGAAAATATAAAAAAGAGAGAAACGCGATCGTGAGTATTAGGTTCCTCTATGGTGGATTCGTCAAGAAGCTTTGGGGACAAGAGTGGCCCGGGGAAGAGTTTACAGTTCCTTAGCAGAGTTTGCACTATCAACATAAAGGAACTTGGTAGTGCCAGTGCACGGAAGAATAGTGCATTGATTGGTTGTGAGTGAAAGTTGAACAGAAAGTACGATGCAAGGACCTCTGGATTGTCAAAAAGACTCCGATGGATTGGATAGATAAGCCACGTCTCCATTCATCTCATCCAGGTATCTGGGACTCTGGGATCTCCAGCCTTCCAAGGTTGTCGAGGTGCTCAAGGATACCCCACTTGGTGTTGTCTTTTCTAGCTAACTCTTCGAATCAAGGAATTAGAGGAGTTTATCAGAGTTCCAATCCAAATATCAAAGCCTCCAATGCTGATCCGACATTTGATAGAAATTTTATCAGAATGGCTTTTATCCCCTTACATGTGTCGTATACTCTATGCAGGTGATTTCCACGTTCCCCCGCTGAAGCTATGAGACGAGCGGAGTAATTTTCCGCTGCAAGGGTGCCCTCCCGACTATCCCAGGGCTAAGCGAAAGCGAAAACCGGAAGTGGACCGCGAACAGTGCATTGACGAAAGTTAGCCAATCTGGTAGACTGACCAGGCACAAAGTACGAGTTGTGCGTAATATCTTTGCGCATTGCGCAGCCACCTGCCAAGGCGGATGTCGATTATTCCTACATCATAAATAGATTAGATCGACTAGGTTGAGACGATACAGACTCAGGGGTTAACGTAAAAGAGTCTTTGAGGTTGCATCTACAACATATACCCAGGTTATCTATCCGCAACAAATCGGAGACCAACAATAGATTAAGTGCAGTAGTGTTGCCCCGACCTGTAGGTACACTTATGGGCGGCCCCTCGGGCCGTACCACAATGGGGAATTAACTCCTGTACTGTTTCACATTGCTTTTTCTTTTCCCTTGTTCTCATTGTCTATCCATCTATTGCAAACAGCAGGGAATAGAAAGTCTGCATATTTCATTTGGAATTGCATTAAGAATTATCGAAAGCCACCACATAATGCATATTTGTAATTCCAAGGTTACATTTTTGGCTTACAATAGGGATAGGCGATATCCTTCCAAAGTTGGAATGAATACATACTCATTGGGATTGGTTGCCCTAAAGAAAAATGCTATGATCAACACCACTATCACTAGGCCACATGAGTATTGGACTTTTATTATACGACTCCGGCCGGAATGTATGCCAATGTCTTGGAATACCTCATAGTTCGCATCTGGGCACGACATGGCTTTCCTGAAACTCTAGCCTTGAAGTTATCCAAATGTGGTAATCGAATAAAACGCAAGCGAGGTTTCATTTTTGCACCAATTCATCAATTCCAACCAGCTGGGTAAAGTCAAAAAGGTATGATCCTCAACTTTGACCCTTCCCTTGGGATATAGTGGAGAATAAACTAGACCTGATTTGGAGTCTGACAGCTTTAGTTTGACCGGACCGGCCATCCCCGACCCGCCCAAAATCCATTGGCTTTGGTGGGGTCGAGTCGGGTTGAGTCTGGCCCCCCTCAGGGCCCCAGAGTCCTAGCGAGATTGGATTTGGGAAATACTCTCCACAGTTTGTAAAAAAAAAGAAAAGAAAGTCATCTTCGACCGATTACTGGTCAATATCAAAAGTACAAGCGCGGAATGATACTGTCCTTCTGACCACGAACCTCCCCTTTGCCAATCTTACATCTAAAAAAAAGGTACCAAATTGTGTGTGGGGAGTACTCTCTTACTCCGTACAGGTCCCGGCTTCGGTCACAAAACGCCCCGACAAAAAAAAGAGACGCTGAATGACGCAATGCCAGTCTCTCTGGGTTCGATCGTGGTTGATCGATGTGCATCACTGATCGATCGGTGTGTGTGCGGTGGCTCGGATTTGAGAATTTGCACTAGTCATGTGGCTATTTTGGTCCGTCCCGAAGATCCAAATAGAGTGTCGGTTTGATAGGCCCTGACGTTTCTCTAATACGAGCGTACTCTATGAATGCAGCTATCTCTAACCTAAATAGGAAATATCGTCGCTCTCCATCTGTCATGTGCGCAGGTTGCCTCTCAACGGTATCTTTGTAGCACACCGATCGTGCAGTCTCGAAACGACCGTCTCGCTACTCCTGCTAGTATACTCTGCGAACAGACTCATACTCTCTATAGTTACAACCTACACTACCAACCCCTTTCTACAAATCTACCCCTCCTTCAAATCGCTTAATTCTATCTTAATTGAGAATGACCTCCAAACAGACTATTGGATCAATGAACTCTGAAGCGAAGGATAGACATGAAGTAATTTCCTAAAGCACGAAAAAAATGTCTTCCCGAGATTACTTTGTATATTTTTGTACATTTTCGTATATTTTGGCACGATTTGTATACTCCCTGTAGCGGTGAACCATCCCAACAAGCCATCCCAGTCGTGTAATCAGCCCAGGACCTTTTTCTCGAGCGTTCTAGAAGTGTGCGACGGGCACAGACATGAAGTTGTTTGAAAGTGTAGATCATCAACTCTTCAACCCTACCAACCCCCAATCGTGTGATGGTTGCAGTTGTCCCCAATCTTCTGACCAGCCCCAACCCAGTTATTTTCTTACCGTCAGTGCACACCCGCTGTCACATATCCGCCGAGTCCACTGGGCGTCCACGCCTCCTTTGGGGGGTTTCAGGGTGATTGCATCGCCGAACAAACCCGAGCCCTAGTTCCGTTTTGGGTCGTGGTGTAAGCGGAGATGGCGGCCACTAGATTAAATAGTTGGCGCTCATCAAATGTTTGCTCTGAAACTAGTGTGATAGGGATTGGCAATGCCAAGCTGTCAAACTTCCTGACATTGGTTGTGGTTTCAAAATCTTCGCATAAATTCAGGTTCGGCAGGGAACATCCATGGACGCTTCTTTGCTGTACCTTAAGTAAATATATGGTGCAGACATTTTGCCTCCCTTCAGCTATCGTGTCCAGGGCTGTGGCAGTGCTTAAAATAGCCGAGCCACGTTGTGGCTGATCTGTGGTTAATCCGAGTGTTTGGGTAGGTACAGAGGTAGGGATCATCTCTTGCGCCCAATGAGGAGCTCTCATTTGCAAGTGTCAAATGTTAGAAGCCTGATCATCTCTGACATGTTTTAATTTTTTTTTTAAAGAAAAAAAGGGGGGCGTTTAAAGCCTAGACCCGACCTCAAGCTATTATTCAGATCAAATTCAAATACATGTTGGATAATATAGTATGTACTTCGTACTCCGTACTCTGCAGTACATTCGGAGTAATCCGTGATTTCAAATGTAACTGGGGACTTTTGTTTAATTTTATTTTCTCTAAGTAACTATCTGTAAGATGAAGTAGTTAACTAGTTTACGGAGGAGAGAAGTCCAGTTGATCCCCACGCTAAGAGAAAAATCCACGGCGGCTAAGCGGACAAAGCAAACAAACCGCCTCAGTGGGAACAGGTAATGGGAGGAGGGGGGCACAAACAAAGAAACACTCTCCGGGGATGTCATCGTTGAAGCCGTAGATTTTTCTGATTACTAGATTAAGTATCCGAATCCTAGTTTTGCGATTTTTGCGCCTTCAAAGAGCGAACAACATGACAAATAACACACCGTTTACCTTAAACTGTTTAGTTTGATCCTGCTTTGTTCTATCTATGCCTTGCGCCAACCTAAAAAAATATATTGATATTGCCTACGTTGATTCCGAAGGTTGGTGCATTCAATTTGCAAGCGGTACTGCGGTTCAATAGTATTGCAGTGGACGGCACGGCAATTGGAACGTTACCGTGTTAGGTGCAGAGTAATAGGAAAGTGGTTTATGTAGATGAGATTGATCAGATCGATGCAATACTCCAAGTACACAATCAGATTGGAGTTGTTTGTGCATTAGAAAGGGAAAAAAAAAAAAAACTCTGTCTCTTGCATCTTCCCCGATATAGCGTGGATGGATAGTGGGACCGAAGAAGTATTCCCTTTTTTGTAATGTCAAGATAATGTAGACAAGATATAGTAGATTAGAATGTTTCGGATTCTATCCCCCTTTTCTTGGGTAGCATTGACCGACTTGGGCCGTTATGAACATCTTTGTTCTGGGGGATTTCAAAAAACCCCATAGTGTCAAATAGTAGCGTTTATCCTAAGAAACCCCAGTTAATCCACCGGGACGGCGGGAGATGGGCGCGTTGACAGAGTCCAGGTATCGAGTTCCCTTTCCCCTGGACTCTGAGCACAGACCGATTTTGGAGACGGGGGGTCAGGAAGACATTTGATTGGACTATCACAAAAGGTTCCCAACTGTCAAAAAGTACCGCCACTAACCCGCCGTAGTATAGTTACTCGAACCATTTTGCAACCAATTTCGTTCCCCGGGAGAAAGAGAGGGTAGATCATGCCGTAGTGTTGGGATGCCAAACACTCTATTCTCTCGATCTGTCCTAGAGCGTTTAAATTTTTTTTTTTTTTTGGAATTTATTATCACCCATCTTTGCGGATAAATCGGTACAGGCGGGAGCTACGGTCGTATTGGTAGGTACTTTTTTTTATTCCCCTTCGCTTCAACCTATTTGATTGACTTGATTTGGATTGATTTGACGAGATTTGAGGTCTGATCTCAGGGGGGACTTAGACCATATGCTATACTCAGCTGAAGCCATGGTCTATGAATTCCAGAAACCCACTGTTTTTGGCTTGCCACCCCGGAGTAGGTATATGTCAATGAACGTCGATCGGCGGCAGCAACAAGCTCAAGACGGGAATAAAAAGGAAACACTGACAGATTATCGGCGAGTCATCTCCCAGGATCCAGGGTATTGGGCCATGCACAAGCCGCACCTTGATAGGTTCACGAAGAATGGGGAAGTGTGGATTCATGTACTTGGTTGGTTGCTAGTGTCGGGGCACTTTGGTGTTCAGATCCGAAGATCGAAAACACAAAAAAATTAAAATTGTTATAGATAATGATTAATCTTCAAATTCAAGGAATAGGTAATAAGTAATATAATAGGATAATATAGGCATCATTATATCATTATGCACTTTTAGTACTCCGTAGACTGGACGGAGTACTTTTCTTTAGATTCAAAAGCATCACCGATGACGAATTATCTTTTTTTTTTTCTTTTTTTTTTCTTTTTTTTTTCTGGGACCGGAAGCTCCGAAAGGTCAGCGATCTGCACATTAAGAATAGCACCCACACGGCGTCAAGTCAGGCCTGTGCGTCTTCCCAATGGGGGATGTTTGGGTGTGCCTGACAGCTAGACGCGAGTGCTGCACTTGTAGGGTTAATAGGTTCATGTCTATGATTTACATATATATTGCCTTTGGTTTAAGCTGAGCATTGGTTGCCTTGTATAATAGAAGCGATTTAAAGATCTGATCCCGTAAGGATTTTTTTTTTAGTCCATTGGAACTGACAGCAACCCATGAGGCCTTGTTTGTGGGGGGTCGATCGATAATGAGCGCCACTGTTGGGGTATTTGCCTCAGGGTGAATTATAGAATTAATATAAAATTCAAAAAAAAAAAAAAAAGATATTAAATATTAAATATTAAATATTAAAATACAAAATACAAAATATAAAATAAAATAAATAAATAAATTATCCTGCGATCTACAAATAGTGGGAACAGGGATCCTGGATCGGGTCCCCAAGTCTAAGCTACTGCATGCCCTTTGAATGCGCTAATCTCGCTGCATACGATCACTCGGCTTCTAGGATCATCCATGTTGAATTAATAGTCATATTTTATATTATTCTTTTCCCATCGTCCTTTTGTCATTTACATGTTAAAAGTCTAGAACTGAAATAGGCTTGCATATCCCCTTCAATATTCTTTTTGATCTCTATACTCCCTCAGTTTTATTTAAAAGATCATCCCACTGGATCTTCTTTCTTTCAAGATATTTCATTCTCAACTGTTCCAACCTCCCCCCGTCGCCTTTCGTTTACTTGGGAACACAAATAGTGGAGGCTTCCTTTCGTTCCTGCATCCCGGTTACGAACAGTCACTTTGCTGCAGTTATCCGCTTTCCCATCCCCATTGAGACATACCTGCACATTGTCAACTCAAGACTATGTGAGTACATCCCAATTCTCTTCTGGCTCTGTTTGCAAGAGCTTGGTTGGGTTCCGGTTGTCGGAATCCCAGCGTTTGTCCTACCGGTTCCCGTACCGGAGCGGGAATGACCCTTCCGCCGTTGGGTGTTCATGAAGACCCTTTCCCCGGGGACGGACTGGTGCTGCCGAAGATGTTGAGAGTCAGTTGGCTGACTGTAACTCCACAGCCATTAGTACCAACTTCATTTGCAAGACTAAATCGAAACCCCGCCACTCGAGCAACACTATCTATAAAGAGAACAGTCTTTCCTCGACGTGCAACATCCAGAACCAACATCACTCTCACTTTTGGTATCTCGATACACTATTTTGACTGAGACTCAATCACTACTCTGGAGACCATCGCGTCAGCACATATACGTATCTATACCCACCACAATGGTTTACAGTAAACCAACAAGCGGAGCCATGAAGAGGTCTGCCTCGGCTCTCGAAGGACCCCCGGGATGGGGCGATGTTCCTGTATGTTCTCACCCAAGAGAAACCTAGGTTCACTGTTACTAACATCCCGGCTAGCCAATGATGGCCAACTCCCGCTCATCATTCCGTCCTCCTTATGCCCACTTTGCCATGATTTACCTTGACCGTGATGGCAAGCTTAAGGTTGATGAATCATCTTCTATTCAAGAGCAAAACTCCACGGTCTTCACCCCAGAAGTCCGCCAGAACTTCCTCGAGATTCTGGGTGAACGCATCGGCTACTATGCCCCTGCTCACCGTATGTTACCTAGACCCCGCAGATCAATCAATATATACTAATATCAATATATAGAGTCAATGGATACATCTCCTCGTCGGGTGAGACGTCGCAAGGGCAACGCTCCTATTATTTCTATCAATGACGACCGCCTGACTGAACAGGACACTGATAGCGAGGATGCTCCTAGTGGGTCTGCCGAAATGGTCCCTCTTCGCATTGGAGATGCCCAAAAGGTCATGGGCTATTATGAAGGCGCACTAAAGCACTTCCAACAACTAAACTGTCGCATGGTTGCCAAAGCATTCATCAAATTCATTGAGCCTCGCAAGCAGGTCCGACACCCTTACAACGGTGGCAAGCCACCTGCAGGATCTGCCCCGGGTACTACTGGCGACCCAGAAAAAACCAAGCCCGAGTGGTGGCCTCCCGGTGTTATGCACAAGGAGCCTGACCACTTGAGAAAAGAGTGTATGATTTGCCGCTGATCTGATTTATTCTTGATCTACTTGCTGACTTATCTCTAACAGACCGTATTGAGCTCTTGCTTCACATTATCCGCAAGCTCGGTGCTTATGGTATTACTGCCGATAAGCTTAAGGATGTTGCTGGCGACACCAAGCGAAGCTTGAAGCACGCATCTCACGTCGAGATCATCTACGAGATTCTCCGCGTCCGCAAAATGGAGGAGCGTTTCGAACGAGGTGAAGTCGATGCCAACATGGTAGTCTACACCATGAACCGTGGCCCCAGCCCTAAGGGCGACGAAGAAGACGACTCCTCCTCCACCTCAGTCACTATCGAAGAGCCCGAGCACATCAACCAAGGATTAATGACCCCCATCTCATCATTCGACCAAGCATCTACCTCATTAACCACACCGATTGACACTATCCCACCAACTCGCTCCCTCCCAGGCAGCTTCTCCATGGCGGAGCCCCTCACCTTCGAAAATCCTACCCGACAGGACCGCCCTTACTACACCACCCCTCCCCAATACACCGATTCATTCTCCTCGCAGTCCATGCTCAGCACTCCCGTCACCGCGGAGATGATCAGTCCCCACGACGTCTCAGTCTCAGCCTTCGACTACTCTGCCCACAACACCTACCCCAATTCCACACCCGATCAGCGCGGAGTAAATGGCCACTACGATACCTGGACCCCATCTTTCCGCCAGAACATCTTCAGCCCTGTTGACTACGCTACACCAGCATCTAGCCAGGGTATGCCCCAGCCTTCAATGACCTACCAGATGCCCATGGTATCCCACATGCATGACATGTCCCATCACCATGCCCAGCAGTCCCACATGGACTCCATCCACCAAAGATCCCTGCCTTTCCGCACAGGATCGCTGGGCCACCCGCACCCTAACGGGATGACTCTCTCCCACACTGTTTAAAATGTGGGTTTCGTTTGTCATGAATGACTTGAGGATGGCGGTTTAATGGGGCATGGGCATGGGTATGGGTATGAATATGGTATGGGTATGGATATGGTATGGGTATTAACGAACATATATGAGTGATGGCTCTGGTCAACAAGCTTAGCGCTCATCAGGGGAGTTGTTATCTTTTTTTTTGTGGGATTTATTATGGTATAAAAACTTGGGGGTCGTCTTGCCAGGTGCCGGTACAAATGGGATCTATTTGGTTTTATTTCTGTTTATTTTTCTTTTGAAAATATTTGGGCTGTGTTTGGTTGAAAGTGATCTATATTTCCGGTCTTTGTTTTTCTTCTGTGGTTTCTTCTTTGATTTTCACTTCTCCTTTTTTTTGGTGTTGGCATTATTCATCTTTTTCTTCTTGTCCTCTGTTGATCTGCTCATCTGCTTGGATCTTTTGGTTTTCATTGTGTATATGGGTTTTCTCCAACATGGATGTTTGGAGCTGTTGATAAACGAGATTTGGGTAGATATTCGAAAACTTTATTCTGTTGATACTATGCAACCGTGTCTCTTTTTGATGATTTTCTTTATAACCTTATGTTATTTCCATAGGGTACTATCGCTCAACTATTGAAGTATGCTGTAACTAACTACCCAGTTCTTAGTTAGTTAGAAACGCGAGGTATGTTATACAAACAAAGAATAATACAAATGGCATAATCATATTCATTGGCAAAAGCCAGTGCTGAATCTACTTTAAATCTGGCTACAGCATACGGTATTCTCTGTCAACTGATGTACTTGGGTGAGGTCACCGATATAGTTATATTTACGTATCTGGCCTCCCATCTCTTTGTTACTTTAGTACAATCTCTTTATTACTAGTATCATTCTCGAAGAAAGAACCATAGTAGTAAGGACGCGACTATTTTTGCATATACACTCCGGGTTTACAAATATCCCAACGCAAATTAATGGTCGAAGTGCCAAGATTAGTGGGCCCGGCCCGGAACTCAATAATAGGACCCTGTCAGGCCAAGTGAGCTTATACAGAAAAAGAATGATTCCTTGTTATAGAAGGAATATATATGAGTGAAACTAGAGCTGCTGCTCTCGAAAGCCATAGAGCGAGCGATACAAGTCATCAAGCCGAATATTTATACATGGATGAAATATAAGACATTAGACAGCTGCATCGGTCCAATGCATTAGGTAGGAACCATGGCCTGACAAAATCCACTAAGTATTCCTAGTTCTCATATATACCTCGCCATAGTCGTACGGCGTATCTCGGATTTACACCAACACCATAATAAGGGATTTCCTTTGACAATCGGCCCCAACCCCACATACAAACTCGCTTCGGACCCTGGAAATGAGCTAGGTAGAGCACTAAATAGATAGCGTGAATCAAGTTCTACCACCAATTTGGAAAAACCTGCGGGCTCCCCGGGCACATCCAAATGCATTCGAATGTTACTATATGTTGAAACAATATCCTCGCACGGATGGTATATTGTAATATAACAAGTCCACCAATGAAAGTCGGTGATCGTATCTACAAGTAGTAATTAGGATTTTGCACACATCCACGAATTCCCATTCTTTCTCTGTAGCCCGGGCTGACTGGAACCCTATAATAGTGCCTATCCATTGAATGGGGTCAAGATTACAGCTCCATTCTGAAACTATCGCAACATGGTCATTCTGGGTATGTTAACGCTATTGTAACAATTTCCAGGTATAAATATCTTGCCATCGAATCTCATTAGCACTTTATTTCCTTCATAAAGCATCATTTCTCTATATTCACTGCCCCTCTTCTTAGTTCCGTCTAAAAATGAAGGTTCTTCCGACTTTCCTTTCTCTCGCTCTATTTTCGGTGGCCTACGCTACCCCTAGTGGCAACGGTGCTTATACCTCTAGTCAAAGTGCCCACTCTGCGGGCGTTGCTCAAGCAGGACTTGAGATATTGACCTATGCACAGTGCATGGTTGTAGCAAAGAGAGTCTGGGCTCGTTCATCCCTCGAAGTGACGTATGTATTGACAACACTCAATTTGTTAATCTCCAGCTCCACGTATATCAATTCAGTCTTTCTTTCTTTCTGAACCTTAGAAGCGTTTTCGTCACCAAGGCATCCGATTACGCTAAGTCAGTCTGTCAGAGGCACGAGCATAACTAGGATGTGGTCTTGTAAAGGCTTGTGTACCTTTGTTAACTTCTTACATACTTCTATCTTCGGTTCCAAGTCTCTTCTCTCCCTCCACGGTTTTGTAGTAGTTATTATTGTTATATTATGCTTGATTTGGAGGCTCAAGTCTCTCCTGTCGCTCCATATGTATAACTTTGTTCAAACTATCTGCCCTAAATATGAATGACTAGACCTCAAGAAGTCACGATGGTATTGTCAACAATAACAAGCGATTTAGATGAGTATTATCAATAATACCTATTGTTCCTAAGATGACTTTATCTAATTGGCTCTCGAATAGATAGAAATTCATTGACTCGCGTTAGCCGCCGCCCAATTAGACGCACGCACGTACCGACATAAGCGCTTGGTCAGCGGAGTAAGCGGAGCCACTCCGCTCAGCTTCAAGCTCCGTGAGCGCGGCGGAACTTCCATTCTCATCCTCTTCAATCATTTCACTCTCAGTACGTGCTTACATTCCGGACGTTATTCTCATGCGGGATGCATTACAGGGCTGATAAACCGGTACAGCCTTTTTAGTTCACGCCACTACCGCAACTCCGACGCGCATGCTTCACGAGCTGAACAATCCCAATCAATCGCAAATACTGAAGGCGACAAGTCCGTGAGGTCACTTGTAAATCCACATAAAGCGATAATACCGTGAGTTCACTGACGCGTAGTGCGAATCTATTCCCGGTTCCATTCAAGTCATCAGCTTTGTCCCTCTGACCTTCCTTTGTATCCATCCGCTGTCTCTACCGTCCAATATTGGGCCATCCCGGTCATCCCCTCGTGGCTTTGTAACATGGACTGACTTCTTTGTTGTCGCCTCGGCGCAATAACTCCAGCAAACAGCAAAAACTCTTCAGATCCTGCGCAATCGTTTGTCCATCGCATATCGGAATTATTCACCTCAAAAATCCGAAGTCAAATTGACTATAGAGCGAGCGGTGGGGCTATTACAAGAGGCGGCGGCCTATCCAGTTTACTCCGCTCTTTGCGGACAGGATGGCTAGCCCGTTTAATCCTTCTGCGGGCCGTGGTCACAGGGGAGGCGCGCCAGGCGTGCAAGGCTCGACGGGGCGGGGTAGAGGTGGACATACGTCAACATATGTGCCGAGAGGGTCAGGTGCGCCTCGCGCAGCGAGGGCTCGAGGGCGTGGACGGGGGTCGGCAACATGGACGGCTCGTGGTCGTGGTCGCGGCGCAGGCGCTGCAAACCACACCGCGAATGGATCCCAACTACCTGTAGAGGGCCCCAAGCCTGGTGTTGTCAACTCGCCATTTGCGCAATCAGATCAGCAAAAGCCGGTCGCATCGCCGTTTGGCGCTCAGCCCGCCCAGCAGTCTCCATTTTCCAGAGTCTCAAACAATGCTTCGGCTTCGAACGTGGCCAAAAACCCATTCGCTCAACCGAACATTACAAAACAACAATCCTCGGCGAAATTTGTTGGCGGGGGTTCTAATGTTGCCGCGTCCATGGAGCATGCATCAACGTTGAACACTTACCAGGAACGCTTTGACAAAGTCAGTCTCTACTTCCTCGAAAATGGACAACACGACCACAGAGCTAATCAAATTTGCAGCTGAAAATTGATCAAGTGAGACAGCGTGAACGGGCAATCAAAGATGGCCAGATGGCGGACCCGAACCAGCCGACTTCTTTGAACCAGGCTATCACACCCGTGGGTACCTGCACCGGCATGTGTCCCGATTTCGAGAGGGTGGAGCGCATCGTGCAGAAAGCAGTCGACAAGTGTGAAAAGGTAATGGTGCGTCTGTTGCTATCTTTGGCGCCACGCTGACACGCAACTTTAGTATTATAATCCGACAACGAACCAGCTAGAAATCATGGAAACCAAGATGGTGAAACGCTTCCGACGTGCGGCAGCTGGAAATGATGAGCAATTGCCCTCGGATATCCGGACACCAAAGACACTTTTACAAACCATGAACTATCTGATCCGCTATGTTATCAATGGTGGTGAATCGTTGGCCGTCATCCACATGTTTGTCTGGAACCGGACACGATCAATCCGGAACGACTTCTCGGTGCAGCAACTTACAAACGAAGAAGACGTAAAGACAGCGGTCATTTGTTTGGAAAGGATTGCGCGATTCCATATCGTGTCCCTGCATCTTCTTTCGAACCCGGCGAACACGGAGCAATTCGACCGTCATCAGGAGCGTGAGCAGCTCAACAACACCATGCTCTCTCTCATGTACTATTACGATGACAACCGCGAGCGCATTCACTTTCCCAATGAGGACGAGTTCCGCGCCTACCACATCTTGTTCTCAATCCATGACCAGCGGCCTGACCTGGAAGCCCGTGTCCAGAAATGGCCACCTGCCCTACTCGCTTCACCTCGAGTGCAGGTGGCATTGGAACTCTTTGCTGCTGCCTGTAATACATGGGAGCCCCAAGGTGCTCTTGATGCTCGCCGACCGAACGCAGTTGCTCAAGGACTCTACACTCGCTTCTTCAACATCATCAATTCCCCGAGTGTGTCATATCTGATGGCCTGTGTGGCTGAGGTATACTTCAACCACATTCGTCAGACGGCAATTCGTGCAATCTGGAAAGCCTACTGCCGGACTCCACTGTCACAGCAATCCAAAAATGACCATTGGACTGTGGGGGAATTAACCAAGGTGTTGCACTTTGATGACGACGAGCAGACAATCGAGTATTGCAATACACAGGGCTTACAGTTTGTGGAGAACGCGAGTGGTGGACTTTATCTTAATTGGGGTGATCGTCCAGTAGACTCTGTTGGTAAGTGATTCTCAACCTCATCTCAGCCAAATCTGGTTTCCTTTCATTTCCCACCTCACCCTCTCCCCTCACCCCAGGTTCATTTCTTTGTTTTGTGGCTAACAATTCCCCAGACTTCGCACCTTCATCTGACCACTCTTTCTCTGAAACCTATGTGGAGTCGAAGCGCGCCGGACGCAATCTTGTTGCCATCATTCTCGGCATGAGCATCAGGGAAGCCGCAAGAATGGGCATGATAGATCACTCCCAGTTGCATCAAAAGAGTGAAACCCTGCCTGAGGCTGAGGCAGAAGACGGGGATCTCTTCGTGAGTGATATTGATAATCAGACGCCCGCACCTGTGGTTGAAACACACAACGCCCTTCTTCAGGACACATCTGCATCTGAATTCCGGATCGCTTCCGAAGCTCAGAAATCTTTACAGTCTACTCCTGCAAGTTCGCCTTCACTATTCCAGTCAGATGTACCGCCCACCGCTTCAAAGCCACCAAATCCTTTCGCGGCGGCCTTTCAGCCATCTAAAATGGCATCTCCTCCCTCGAATCCGTTCGCAACTTCAATACCCTCCACCACTGTTACGCCCGCAGCGCCGTCTCCTTTTACTTCTTCGCCAAATCCATTCTCGTTCCCAAAAGAACCCGAAAAGACCGCCGAGGCCTCTGCCCTGACCACTACACCCTCGCCCTTCCAGACAAAACCCCTTCCTACTCAACCCGACGCTGCCGACAAGCCAGCTGTTTCGTCGACTAGCCCTTCCCGGCCCTCTTCGTCTGCTTTCGTCTCTAGTTCTGCTTCGTCCATATTCTCAAAGCCAGCGTACGCAAACCCCAAGACGGAGACGCCTGCAACGACTACGCCCGTGCCTACGCTTTCAAGGCCCAATCCATTCTCTCCTACATCGTCCACTACAGACAACCCCGCCTCTGTGTTCCCGAATGGCTCCGGTTCTGTGCTACCCTCCGGCTCGGGCGCTTTCACTGCGCCATCTCCATTCTCCTTCCCCAAGCCATCAGGGCCAACTCAAAAGACGGAGACACCGGCGACAGTTACTACCGCACCCTCCACGCTGTTCAAACCCAGCACTTCCCCTCATGAGGCGCCGACTGTGGATAAACCTGCCTCTGTATTCTCTTCTGGCGCGGGTGCTTTCACTGGGCCGTCCCCATTCTCCTTCTCGAAGCCCTCAGAGCCAACTCAGAAGACAGAGACACCGGCTACAGTTACTACAGCTCCCTCTGCGCTGCTCAAGTCCAGCACCTCACCTCCCGCTTCGTTGGCTGAATCCAAGAACCCCTTCGTGGCTTCGACATTCTCTGGTGCTAACCCCTTTGGTGCCACAAATACCTCTGCTGAATTTACGGCGACTAGGAGCGATACCAAAGCCCAGCAAACAACGACTGCATCGAACAACCCGTTTGCACTTCCGAACGCTCCACTATCTTCCCCAGCTGTGGGTTTAGGAAACACTGTTACCCCTGCTGCTCCATCTCCATTCCAGGCCCTCAAAGCCCCAGAGACAGCCGTCAAATCTAAGGAACCTGCACCTGCGTCGAGTTTCGGTCAGCCCTTCTCGCCGTTCTCTGTAAACAATGCTAGCACCATTCCAGGGTCTTCGAACACGGCTGCCAGCCAATTCCCAGTCCCCGACTCAGTCTTTGCAGTTCCCAAGGCACCGCAACCAAGCCAGAAAGCAGAAATCCCAGAAACTACTGCACCCACGCCCGAGAACCCACCATTGGGGTTGTCCCCGTCTTTGGGTAGTTTACAGTCGCCCAAGCTGAGTGGAACTTCCGTATTCAGCCAGTCCGCACCTGCACAGGCCCAATTGCCTAGCCCACCTCCTATCAACGGCTCCGCTTCGATTTCTGGCACGCGTCGGTCTGTTTCGCACACTCAAGCGACTACCCCTTCGCCTCCCCGGACACTCTTTGAAGCACTTCGGCAGCCTAAAATATTTGACACCACGTCGAATGCATACTCACCTGAAACGGCAACTACTCAGCCGCCAGCACCCTTGTTCCAAGGCCCAGAACCCTCAGCGGCACCAGGACAGAAAGCATCATTGAAACGACAGCATGGAGTCACCGATGCAAATGCATCACATCAGCGCAAGAGGCGCTCCTCGCTGAAAGGAAAATCTCATGCTGCAGCCTCTGAAGGATCATTCAAACGGTCCGTGCATTTCGAGGAGGAAAAGCCTCTGCCACAGGAGTCGCAAGTGTCTTCGGTGCACAAGAAGTCTAAAGTCCATGAAAAGAAGCGAGTGCTGGATGAAGAATCCGAGCCCCAACCAGAGGAACAAGGTCCGAGTACTAAGGTGCCCAAGGTTTCCCCAGAGGACGAAGACGTCCCTTTTAAGTTCTCCGTCTACAAAGCAGATAACCGCCCCATGCCGAAGCTCCCAATCTTAGAAAAGCTGGAAGAAAAACTTGCACGAGCCAAGGCCTTGTGCGAGCCCACGCGTCTTACTGAAGAACAAGTCCAGTACATCGAGGAAGCCCGCCTGAAACGAGCTCGCCAAGTCGACGAGGACGAGATTGCCCTCTCCCGGGCACGGATCTTGGCCGAAAAGTTGAGAACTGGCCCTGGAATCTTTGACGGTTGGACTGGAAAAATCCGAGAGCCATGGCACGACCCAAAGTGGAACCCCGTTGCCCGGATCGCAGAAAAGTATCGCGCCCGAAAAATCCCCCAACCAACTTCATATGTACCTCCGCCTCTGACACTTAATCGCACTGCCAGGGGACACGAGGTCGCCTACGCCCCTGATACCCCAAACCGACCTATGACCCGCACCGAACAGCGTATCCGACGCACAGGTGCCCGTGGATTGGCACATGTACCCCTGGATTTCGAACGTCATAGGCGAGAGAAAGAGAAGATGGCTAAGAGCAAGAACGGAAAGAAGGAAAATAACGACCAAGACAGGAAGGATGAGAAAGAGAAAGAGAAAGACATGTCTTCTCACGGCGTTTGAGGAGATGTACTATGCTTTCCTTATTCCCCATGTTGTAATTATCTCATCGTGTATCTCACACTGATTTATTCTCCTCTCATATGGGCCATGGATCTGAGCACCCGCTTACTCTCTATGTTCATCTCATGTTTGCATTTTGTGGAGTCGTTTTTAATGGCATCTGTTTTTCCCCCCAATGGATATTCACAGCGAAAATTTATTCTTGTCTTTCTAATTGTTTTCTTTTTTATATATATATACAGGCTGGGGTATGAAAGAGGTATTCGATATGCATACGCCGTGTTATTTGGAGGCAAGTCTAGTTACGATATACTACATTTATTTCTAGATTTGGACGTAATATCCTAATATCCACGTAGAATGCCACATATATTCATTGCCTGGTCTCAGTATTGGCGTTCTCTTGATACTTTTCATAGTCCATGCAGCTCTACTGTTCATAATCTTACTTTACAGTCTTGAGATTGAAAAAGTCAGTTGGAATCCGTGAATATTCAAATGTTTTATGATGGGTGAATTTAGAAAGCGAGGGATATTCCTGAGGCAGCAACTTTCATATGACCTGCGGCCCAAAACATCGCCCTTCCATGCCAACCTACAACCATACCCTGGAAGTAATTACTCCTTGGCTTGTACTCGAAAATCACGTATAAAAAATTATCTTGGGTACATCGTGATATAGTTCAAGGATTTTGACTCGCCCGTCATCATTCTGGCAAAAATCCTGCCCCGCTGTGTCCGTGTTGGGACCAGAAGTTGTGAACTTCATACCTCGACCACGTCAACACTCCCTTTGACTTCAAACACATTTATTTCACGATTCACTAGAAAAATTCTTATCACACAACACGTGTCAATTCTCAACTTCAAAAAATTCTCAACCTCACCGTCTCACAAGATGAGGATCGCAACCCTTCAATTCGCGCCGAAGCTGGGCGATCTCAAAGGCAATATTGAGAAAGCAAACGCTTTATTGAAGACTGGAAAGACCATTTCTGTAGACGGAAAAGAGCTTGGTGTTGGGGTCGATCTGTTGAAGCCCGATATCCTGGTCCTGCCCGAGTTGGCGATGACCGGTACGTACCTTCCCAACAAACCATCCAGCGGATATTGAACAGCATGAAGCCCCATCTTCTTCCAGTCTCCAACATTCAGCTCGATTTGTGGGAAAATGGGAAAATAGGAAAATTTCACTGGCTAATCAATAAGTAGGCTATAACTTCCCTTCCTTGGAAGCGATCAAGCCGTATCTCGAGCCAGCTGGTGACGGCCCCTCTGCCTTGTGGGCGCGTGAGACTGCCAGACGCTTGCGATGCAAGGTCTGCGTAGGGTATCCGGAGATTGAGAAGGATTCTCAAAATCCCGACAAAGTCACATACTATAACTCACTGCTTGTTGTCGACGAGAACGGGGAGTTCATCCTCAACTACCGCAAAAGCTTCTTGTATTACACCGACGAAACGTGGGCGGCCGAAGGTCAAGTGGAGCGAGGGTTCCATGAGCTAGAATTCGCTTCCCAAGGAACGCTATCTTCCTTGACGAACCCGGTGCACCAAGGCGAGCAAGTTTTGTCCGAGAAAAAGCGGGTCGCAACTTCGCTAGGTATCTGCATGGATATTAATCCGTACAAGTTTGAGGCGCCATTCGACAAGTGGGAATTTGCAACTCGAGTGCTTGACTCCAAGTCCCAGCTTGTTATTTTGTCCATGGCCTGGTTGACCACTCTGAGCCAGGAAGAACTCGACGCCTTGAAGGATAAGCCCGAGATGGATACTTTCAACTATTGGCTTCATCGATTCTGGCCCCTGTTGCAAAAGAGGTTGGAAAATGAGGTGGATCTTGACGGCGGAAGAGCGGCAGGCTCTCCGAAGAAGATAGTCATCGTCTTTTCTAATCGGTCCGGGGAGGAGCCACCGACAGAGGATACCAAGCCACCGGTGCGATATGCGGGTACAAGCGCTATCATTGCTGTGACGCAACGGCCCACTCTCAATGCTGCGGAGAAAGATGCAGGGTCAGGTGCGCATACCCTTGATGAGGAAAGTGAGACAGAGGATGCGGGCATCCCATTCGATGTTAAGATACTTTGCTGGGACATGCTAGGCGCCGCGGAGGAAGGTATTTGTTTCGCGGATACTACGGCAGATCCACAAATGGTATTTGCACTGAAAAAGGCGTCCGAGTGAGGCGGCGCACTGGACGCGTCAGGCTATTCCACATAAGGCAGAGTCTATGAACAGGTCGAGGGTCCACCCTTGCGAGACATGACATTAGAAATGGTATCTCGATCACCCGAGTTTCTGTGATACCTCCCAATCCAAGAATATATATACTAGACGGTGTATATTGCTCAGTGTTATGGCGATCCTTCCTACAAGAATGGAAACTCCACCGATTGCCACAGGCGCATCATGTGGAGGGGATCCCATGTGATGAAGGACTCAAACGTGATGACATATAGAAGAAGATCATCGAGATCGTCGCAGTCTTCAGGCGAAAATTTCGGGTATTTAGCTTAATATCGCATCGAGGTGGAACTCTGAGGCCTCCTGATCACTCAATCTTCACGTTGATCGGTATACACGCAAATTACTAGGAAATACCTTTTAGATATCCGATGCAACCCTTTGGAGACATGGTGGTGTGGAGGGCTTGGGGGGAATGCTATTTCAGGATGCTTGCTCTGAAACATGTGATTCTCCTCTCCCCCACCCTGATTGAGAGATCAGAGGTAAACTGATGAGAACTACCAACGATGGATGCATCCTGTAAGTTGGGTGCATTTTGAGAAGAACTCGTGTTATATCATGATTTAGACCAGTACACCCACTACATGATGCACGACTTTGTTTCCCATTGCTACCACGGTCCTGTGATATTCCCTGTTGTGTTTCCTGATTAGGTTGAAGGGGGTATTCCATACACTAGTGGATATAGCCTGATGACTTGCAGGAAAACAAGGATGGACAATCACTTCGGATTGATGCCGGGTATATTGTATGTAGTTAGTCGGTTTCTAGTGTTTCTAGTGTATCTAGACTACGCCTGTATACCTGCTAATTGCGTAGATTTAGGAAGTTCTTTGTATCCGACGGGTCTGATCACCCCCTCGTAGTGGGTGAATAACACCTGTGATTGGACCATAAGATATCCCTACACGTGATCTGACGAATTCCCTCCCCCGAGATCCGGCAGCCAATCAGATACCGAGAAAGTAGGTGTGCAGCAGAGGGGCACGGGATGGCTGCACATGACTTCCGATGAGAGATGGAGGCGTAGACATCCCCGGGGCCATTCGAGCATTTTAGTTGGTTATCATCAGCTCTTGTTGTCGGTTTCTTTTTGGTTGTGTTTGCAAAATTGTCTAGACCTCCAGGGCTTCCAGGTGGCTCATTTGCGGTCCACGTGTTATGCGATTTGCTTATGTCAGTGTATATTGTTCCAAGGTTGAATAGGGCAGTCAGGTGATTTATTGCACTATTGGTCATTCTGGACCACCCGATTCAGCGCGACTCCTCCTCTTGACCACCTCCTTGCCACGTGAGCAATCCATCTTGAACTTGTCCGCTACTCTACATCTTCCTAAAGAAACACATTTTCTTATTTCTAAATTTACCGCGAGGTAGATTGCTAGGTTGTTTGCATATCCCCATATCGGCTTCCTCAGATTTTCAACTTTCACATTTTCATATCCCAATTTCGAATTCGGGGTTTCGCAGACAACGTGACTTGAGTCTTGTTGTTGTCGGGCAGGTGACTTCCTGTCAGGTGATAAAGAGAGATCATCCAAGGTACGGCTCCATCAATGCCCCATCTTCATCCATATCTCCCCATGTTATTGCGCCTCGCGTCGCGATGCTCATCGCAACTGGTGCCCTTCACGATGCTGCCCCCTGTGTGACCTGCGCTGCTTGCAAGCCATCATGACGCGTTCCTGATGTCTGCAACCTCGCGGATGTTTCGAGATATCGCATTATATGCGATCGCTTGACAACGTCACTACCCCGTAGAACTATCCCCATGCACTGCCGCCCCGCTAGAAAAAAATCCACTGGCGATGGCCGAGTCCGACGTGACTGGCCTCCCTAGGATGACTTACGAGCGCGTCGGATCTACGCGTCTGTTTACTTTGCGGGGTGCCCACTGATCTTCCCAAGAGGGACTTGATCTACCAAGTACCAACTTGCCGCAGGCTGCATTGACATCCCAAATCACATACCGTTCTCTTGTTCTTTTTTTCTCCGAGACTTGTTCCACTTCACTATTCACTTACTGGCCACTAACCACTGATTAGCTTTAGGGCTTAGCATGTCTGATCCCACCATGAATAGCCCGGATAACGGCTCCCATAAGCGCAAGAGAGACGGCTCTGAGGATCTTGGTCCCGACCCGCAGCGTCTTAACCGCTCTTCCCACGGAAGCAACGGCAGCATGGATAACCAGCACAACTTCGGCCACGGAGGACTCGGAAACTACGACCACGGACTTCCCAACACTGGGGCCGAACTCAACATCGATCAACAAATTCTTCAACATGTCGGTCCGCAGAATGGCCTGTCCGACGATAACGCGTTGACTGCCAATGCCAAAGCCGCCCTAGCTGCCCACACTCCTCAACACAAGTACCCCCCTCCTCCCGATTCCGGCTTCGATGCGAGCAACCTCACCCAAGGGCTGTCCTTTGGCGATGAGATGAACCAGACTCCCATGGGCGGTGGTCACAACCACAATTCGACCGCCGCTGCGGTCTATGCCGCGCGCGAGGCTCAGAGTATGAACCAGAAGCCTACCGTTGGTTCCCCCGAATGGCACCAAATTCGCAAGAACAATCACAAAGAAGGTCAGGACCACTCTTCAAATAAAATTCATGTTTACATACTGACCCCTTTCCTTAGTTGAACGCCGCCGCCGCGAAGCTATTAATGAAGGTATCAACCAGATTGCCCGTCTTGTACCAAACTGCGATAAGAACAAGGGCGCGATACTCCAACGCGCCATTGAATATATCCTGCAGCTTCAGGAAGAAAAGAAGAACATCGACGAACAATTCGAGAAGCACAGCCTGACTGCTAATCATGCTATCGCCGAGATCAGTGGCTCGAACTCCAAGCTCAAAGGCGAGGTCGCCCGACGCAACAACATTGCCCTGAAGTGGCTGTCGCGTTGTCGGGATGCCGGCCTGGACTTTGAAGATTACGAGGAGTCAAAAGAGCTAGAGTCACTGGAGATGGATTAGGCTTATTATCCTTATTCTTCTGCATGTGCTACGACTTGTTGCGTTTCCGGAGGTCAAGACTTGAACATACCCTCATCTCTCTGTTTTTCTTTTCAAATCTGCTATTCTGCTGTTGACAGATCTTTTCTCTTACTACCATGGATGTTTCCTCCAATCGATGTAACCTCACCATGGATTTCCCATTGTCCCCCTTTTCCTCGCCATACGGTCTGCCTCTGGCATTCTGATTGTTAAATTCCCCGTTAGCTACCCTTACAACCTGTCTGTGCAACTTCCTCTTCTGTTGCTTCACCCCTTTGATCATTCTCTGCTCACACACATTTGCGGTCTTTGTACGCTACTTGGGCCTTGTTCTTTGTTCTTCTCCCTTTTTTTTTTTTATTCTCTCTTTGTTCTTTGTTCTCTTTCTTTCATCATTAATGGATTGTGGGCTGGCGAATCTACGGCTGGGATGGGTTTGCCTTGGAATGGTGCTGTAGGTTGATAAGTCCTTTTTTTTTCAAACTGCTTTATTGTATCTCTCCCTAGATTTGTCCTTGTAGGAATCGTGTCGTAGTTGTATATTTAGTTGTGTTGGGTTCCACCAGGTCACAACACAAGTAAATGGTGTACTCCGTAGATTGGGATATACATTACTGAATAGTTACTGCCTATGTGTAGGCAGCCCTATAGATATAATAAGAATCAGCCAATAAGCCAATACATACAACATCGATATAATCCGTCACTGACTCACGTGCGGAGATAACACAGCCCTGATCAGCTTATGAGGGAGGCTACCCCTCTATGATGTCAACGAAGTCCAGGTCATCTTCCTCTTCTCCTTAAGTCTGTTTCCCCCTTTCCTATCACTACACTTCTACCTAGGTATAACCCATCTCAATATGTCTTCCTATATTGTGAGTAAATAATATATCCCGAACATACACCCCCATGGGCATTTCGCTAACCCTCTTTAGATCACGTGCAAGCCAGATGCAACTGACGACCAGGTTCAGGCGTATGCATCTCACGCCCGTATTCAAGATAAACTATACTAATATCTCAATGTCTTTTAGCGTCAAGGATCACGCTAAGGAGCAAGGTGGCACCATCGGACACGAGTATTCGTTAATCAAGGGCTTCGCGTGAGTTGCTCTGACACTATCGGTCCTCTTCCAGCTTAAGATGGCTAATTCTTGGTCTTGTTGATAGTGTTTCTTTCCCCGAGGATACCGTCCATAGTCTGGACTCTCACCCGCATGTGGAGCATGTCGAGGCCGATCAGGAAGTGAAGACGCAGTAATGATCTACTAGATGTGAGATTTGGCGGACAGCATACATACACAGCCGAACAGATTCGTTAGCATGTTGCATCATCATGGCCTATTCTGATTGTGGGGTATACAACCGAGTCTTTACCAGCCAACTACGGATTTATGATACAGAGAACCGATGACATATGTTTCAGAAAGAATGAGAATGTGTGACCTTGCAGATAGACATTGTTATAGATCAGTTGCAATGGACTAGATAACCTCGGACACAGGAATCCCCTCACCAAACCACCTCAATAAAGAATATCAACAGAAGAAAAATAAATATGAAATTCCACCCCCTCAACGGAAAATCTACAGGTTGGACCCAGCAGTAACCTCCTTGCCAGAGCTAACCCCGACATCCTTGACAACAACCGTCTTGCCGCTAGCACCGGTAATCCGTACATCAACAGTGCTAGTACCGAATCCAGCGGTGTTCTCAAAGAAGTTGTAGTAAGTGCGGGTGGTGCTCTTCCATGAGCTACCGCCATCAGTGCTAACCTCCAACGCAGTCACAGCCTCGTTGGCATTGACAACCTGCATCGAGAACCAGTAGGCGGATGTACCCTCCTTGTTCTTGAGCTTCAGGGGTCCATCCAGATCACATGAGACATATGACCAGGTGGTTTGGATGATGCCGGCGGAGATATCGGAGAGCTCGGCGAAGGCGTCTTGGAAGAGGTCGAGGTGGTTACTCTCGCATTCGGGGCATTGATCGACGATCTGGTTTGTGTTAGAGTTGCTTTGGGAGGGTAGAGATAGG
>LACB01000294.1:0-34631 GCA_030142185.1 Penicillium thymicola
CTCTTCCGATCCCCCGGATCACCCCTTTCGGCCTGTCGCTTCAGTCGTCTCGACCCGAATATCTATCCTATTATAACATACACTATCAGATTCATTGTATTACGCATTTGTGTAAGAAATCGCGGTAGGAAGGGAGGTAAGCAAAAAAAAACATCCTCATTGGCCACAGCTTGAGACTAGGAAATCTTGTGCCGTTTTACACCCTGGTCACCTTCTGACATTAAGCAGAACGCGCGTCTTCCACACCTCTTACCACATATGTCGAAGTTATATGTGAAGCTCGTCGACCTGTACGGTACGATTCAGGAAAGCTAAAATGGTCCCCGCGTCGTTTAGTCCGTTGTGTGGTTGCCACATAGTTCTAGTGGCTGGGCGATATCCCTTGCCGCGAGGATCGTGGTGAGACTAGACCCCAAGAAAGCCCACAAAGCCCATAGCCCAACCTAACCCAACCCACCAAATAGGCTGGGTTTTGGGCCATGCTTCGGGCCCATCGGTGGGCCATATGCCCAGAATGAAAGCCCACAAAACTAATGGGGGCCCATTAACCAAACAAAGCAAACATGCCAATGGTCGCTAGGTACATAGTTAGTCTGAGCTATAGTTACATGAAGCTATACGGAAGTCTTCTTTCTCTTCTTCTTATAATCTAATAAACTAATTGATTTGATTGAGCAGATATTGACAGAGGGAATGGTAGATTGGAAGATGTAAACAAGAATCAAGTTAGATTTTCGTACTTTTTTATAAGGGGTACTTATTTTTATTAGGGAGTTGTATAACTAGTAAGTAGAGGTACTATTAGTACTACTACAATCGACACCTAGATATAGACCCAATATATAGTTAGTTAACTATATATCTCTCTTTATGCTAATACTCAGTAATCCTCCTAGGTGCGAATTCGTGGTCAAGTTGGATGGATCCTTTTAAGGTGATTTTGTATGAGATTTTGTATGAAATCTGGCATCATAATACTAAAAGCAGTATAATATCTACTGAATTCCTACTTCTTACTATGATTATATGATGA
This sequence comes from Penicillium thymicola, assembly GCA_030142185.1. Taxonomy (NCBI): domain Eukaryota; kingdom Fungi; phylum Ascomycota; class Eurotiomycetes; order Eurotiales; family Aspergillaceae; genus Penicillium; species Penicillium thymicola. The sequence goes on from LACB01000294.1 coordinate 1,034, forward strand.
AACTGAATATTTATAACTATATGTTGGTACATACGTTAAAGTACAGCCATTAATCAGCTACTTTATGCGTGCCAAGACTGTATTTGTGCACAGAAATGGGCTTTGGCGGGCTTTTATGACCCTCCATTAATGGGTATCTTGACGTCTAGGTGAGACAGGGGCCACACTGAGATGCGCCGGGTCGATATCACCTGTGAGGATCTCGGCATCGCCTTGCAATCGCCCCCTGGTAGGAACATGTAATATCCATATCATTCTGCAGCATGAGCTTATTCACCTCCTCAGGCTTCGGCTTTTGTGTGGCTTAGATGGCCTTGCTGCAGTGGCTGGTGCCCGTATGTCCCACGGAAGATGATTTAGCGCACGAAGGTTATAGAAGCCCCCCTGGATCCCTCCAGCATACTCCTCATACTCCTCGTACTCCTGCATGAAGCCCTCTATGTTGAACTTGTTTTTCAGCTTCTTGTCTGATAGAATAATATCGTCTGCCTCAGTGTATCCCTGTCGGAATGCCGCGTATAGTGTCGGGCTGATCGAGTAGTGTGGAATAAAACGTTGATTATCTCTCGTTACCATAAACAGTATCGGGGTTGATTTACCGCCTCACACGGTCAAAAGTCTAACAGATAATGGATAATGGTAGATGGCTCCAGTATAGACATAAACACAGACACAGACACAGACACAGACACAGACACAGACACAGAAATATGGTCAACAAAGGGAAACAAAGAAAAGTCCCCTTACATTCATTCTACTTCTAAGCTAACGGGTATTGCCAATTTTAGTTGACCACCAACCACCACTCTGTTGATCCTACGTACTCCTTCGGAGCATCCCAGTCAGGTTCTACAAGCCATCCATACCTTCTATGACCGAGTGTACCTACTGAGTTCCTGGAACACCATTGCCACTCCGTAAGCTTCTTTGAAGAAGCTCGGTCTTTTGACATATAGAACGGGTATATGGTCACGAAGGATGTCTTTCATGGGCCATGACCAACAATCTATTCACACGAGACGATGAAATGAGACAGCTTTGATACCGCTGAGATAGCTAAAGATTTTCAAATATTAAACCTTCATCTCCAAGTAAAGCGTGTTTACGTGATATAGAAGCCTAAGGTGGTTATTTTCTATCTCATTTTCTTCTTCAAACAACATTCACTTTTTTCTCACCTGTCACCCTCACTTCCTGTCCTTCTTTTACTCATCCTCTATATCTTCTCATCTCTCTCTCACCTTCTCTTTCTCTCTCTCTCTCTCTCTTCAGCAAACGTAAAGCCAAATCCCCCTCCTACTAATTAGCAAGCTAACCTGTGCTGTTGACTTTAGACCTCCAACCTCCAACATGTTTATCCCGCTTCCTCCTGCGATCCCCCCTCCAGCTGGTTCCCCGGTCGCTGCTTTACAGCATCCGAACAACCATCTGCAAAATCTTGGCGCCGCCTACAACCCAGAGCTTCCTATCAGCGCTGCCTTTAGACTTATAAGTCTGCAGCGAGGCTGGAAGCCAGGATCTAAGACCTGGAAAGCAAACTGGAATGCCTGCATGAATGACGAATATGATCGCCTGATTGGCTACCGTGTAGCCAACCTGGCAACATGGCAGGAGCTGTGTGCCAAGGTTGGCATCAACGATTCATTCACTTCCATCAACCAATGCAAGAAGGTAAGGTCCCCGCCCCAGGTAATTTGATACCACCCGCTCACTGTTATAGGCTCTGGTGCGTGTGCACGTCAACCTTGTTGATCTTCTTGATCTTTGGGACGCGGACCACATCCCAACTCGATTCAAAAGCAAAACGGCCCTTGCAACATACACCGAGACACACAACAAGTTCTTTAGTCGTCATACCGCCAAACAGGACAAGGTCCTCCGGGTCCTTCTGCGAAAGCTTCTCTAAAGCCGCACAATGGTATGTCTCCTCGAAGACGTGGCATTCCTAGACGTGCACTAGGTGCAACCGGTACAGCTGGAACCAAGGAAGGAGATCATCTTGGGATGCACAGATAGTATGAGAAATGAAACCAACATGTTCAATATTTTACGCTGTACTTGTAACTCTAGTATATAGCGATCTTGGGAGTCTACCTACATGGTCTCGATTACATATTATCGCAATTTTCTCTTCAACTGCGCCTTGAATGTCATTTCCCAGGTGTAAATCAACTATCACAACTTTCTTTTCGGATCATCAGGAATGTATTAATGCTTATTGACCTCAAGACATGCTGACAAAAATGATTACCGTCAAGCTCTTTTCCAATAGATCAAAGTGAGTATTCCTGTTTTTCCTACGTATGAAACACCGAGTATGATGCAAGCCTTTTCCAGTGACAATGGAAGCCGGGATTTGGGCAAAAAATTATCTTTCAAGTATTACCATATATCTTCTAAATACATTTGATTCAATGTATCAAACATGTTGTAATCACTGGGTAGACAATTGGCCGAGAATGCAAAGCCTAGGTTGTTGATAAACAGCTCATCGGGGTTAGGGGCTGCCGCAAGTCCAATCACGCCATTATTGTTATGGTGATGACTAGCGTTACTCGAAGCAGGAACATCAAACCAATTAGAATTTGGAACTGGAGGGGCCAAACGGGTGTCTTGAACATGCAAGTCTTTGGGGTTGGGCAGACCTTGGAGTGGCTCAGTCGGGACCATGGGCCCTACATAGAGATCCACGTCTGCCGGTTGATATGCAGTGGTGCAAATGCCATTGCATTCCAATGGAGGGGCAGGCGGCATATGATCAATATCACAGTTCAGTCGTTCGCAATATAATTTCTCAAGATTCCGTCCGATACGCTTTGCAATATCCCAGGACGTTGAGAGTTCCCGCAGAACCTGAAGGCAGAGCCCGACAGCTGCCTGTGGTGACGGGCCTCGTGAGGCCTGGTTGCCTGTACCAGATCTCATGGCGTAATCAACGCAGCATTTCTCTATGATGAGCGATGCCGCTGATAGCATACAGTATGTGGCTGTTATAGGGCTCAGCTTGAAGCTGCCAAATGTCTGTCTATATTTCTGGGCCACAATGCACATTCCTCGGGCTGAGTTGCTGCATATTGTCGTAATTTTCTGTCTACAGGCAGACTCCGGATCATTGTTGTTGCTGTTCTGTTGTGTCTGTGGGTCAGTGTAGTTGCCGACATCTTGACTGGCAGACTGATTACTCAGAAATGGCACGCTAAGTAGAATGCACACAGTATGGTATACCATGCATAAAGTATAGACGTGAGGAAATCGGGAGGGACCAGATGGACGGTCAACCTTGAGCTCTGGAGCAAGATCGTAGTACCATGTCTTGAGTTCAAGCACACAGGAGTCAAAAAACGCAAAGCGTTGTTTGGGTTGTAGGAGTGGCTTTGGAGACCAACTTGGGTGATATATGTCAGTGAGACAGATAAATGTGAGAAATGATACGATAGACTCACAATGAAAGGAGAACTTTCTCGAATATACGACACAGGTCAATCATTGCCCTATGCAACTGTACCACGTCTCTTTGAGAAGCAGCCCTTAATTGTCCATTGCCAGTTGCCGAAGGCAAATAGACATCCGAGGCACATAAGGGGAATGGTTTGTTGACGACACCCTGGGAGTCCTGTATGACAAAGGAAAGTGAGTATGATGTGATGCCAAAAAAAAAAAGAGAAAAAGATTATCCGTGGTAAAGCATACCAGTAACGTGCACACCCTGCCTGTGTAGCTTGCTGATAGTTTGTCGTGGCAATAAAGAGCCCAATAGATCTGCCTTCGCAGCTCAATTTCAATGGGTGGAAGAGCAACTGTCCCGGAAAGTACCGAAGGATCCATGTTCAACCCCATATCCAGGGCCAGTCGATTCGCCATACCTTGATGAAGCCACCCTGCAGCATCAGATCCCATTGCCTATCAAATGTTAGTCTGATTGGGCTTTTGGGTAAAATTCTGTGGTTTAAGACTTACAATATAGGCCATGCCCATAATTGCCAATGACTGGATTGTTGTGATCTTGGGCCACCTGAGATCATTTTGAATCAACCTTTCCGCCCTCTCGAGGAATACCTTGCCAGCTGTGTTTGAATCATTGGGGTCTGATCTCACTTCTATGCGATCGCAGTACCGTGACCCTAAAGCGAGGATGCAATTTAGAAGAAGGGGGCTAAAGTATCGCCCGCCACTTCCCATGGAATCTCGAAACAGTTTCTCGTTCACCACCTGAAGCCATGGCTGTTCCCACTCAAAATACAGGTCGATCAAATGAGATCGAAGCCCATATTCCGGTGTCAAGCTTTCTTCTACCGCCTCTGTGCTCCAATTCAGCGGTGTTTCACCAGTTCGCATGGAATGGAAATCGGACTGGTATGCCTCTTCGCTGGGTGAATCTAGAAATCATTAGCAAACCTCTATTCTGGAACGAGAAAAAAGCTGCTGCAGCTTGCCTTTTGATGAAGATCGAAACAGCAATCGCCCACTTGCCGGTCCAAAATACCGTACTTCACCATCTTGATCAAAATTTAATGACTCGTCAAGCGTCAGTGCACCGTCAAACGTAGTACACAAGTCATCAACATTCGAGCAAGCCGGGGCCCACTCGGTGTCAGGTTCATTTTCCGTCATCAGTTGGATGGCCGCATCAGGATCAATGCCATGGGTTTGCAGTACACGCTCCAAGAGTTCAATTCGATTGCGCAGCATAACTACATACGACTTCGGCGCTGGCTGCCGCCCGTCCTCTGCTGTAGAGTACTCGCATTGAACGCCACGGTCAAGGCAGCGGGAGCAAGACGGTCGAACACCATCACACTGTTTTGATGTTAGCACAGACTTGGGATGATAAATTATGGAACACTATCATCTTACCTTAGCTCGTCGTTGTCGACAGGTCTCACAGGCTCGGGATGTATACTTTCTACCTGGTCGCTTGCGCCTAGCAGGGTCATCTGCCGGTGCCGCGGGCATAGCTGAATGATATGCAAAAATAGATGGAAATAATTTCGTCCAGTGGACTCTAGTATTATGGTATCCTTAAGGATTAGAGGTCTTCAGCTATTTGGGATGGAATGTTTGCCATGGTTGACTCAACCTGACATTACAAAGCAAAGGCTTTGCCACCTTACTGCCTCAGGCTCCAAGGCAGAATAGTGAAGTCCTTACCATTCAGGCCACAATATCTAACAGTTGCCACAGATATTGTCCTATCCATAGTTACATATTATCACCCAACGGCTTGTTAGTTAGTATCTAGGCTATAGTTGGATAGACTTAATGTGTACGAATGTATACTTGATCCAGGGGAGGTTTTTCCGAAAGAAAAAAAAACAAATTCAAATGCGAATATATATTATGAGAATAATAACAGTTAGTTACGTGATGGAATATCCCACAATTTATGATCCCTTTCTCCAAAGTTTGCTATACACGAGCAGTGAATACACTCCTATACATAATTACCTCTCGTCATAGATCAGTAGAGTTTCATGCTAGACAAGTATGATCCCATAGGAAGCAGATCAGTGCAGGCTACATGGAAAGGGGGAGGAGTAAAGTTTACGCGGGGAGTATCTACTCAGTGAAATGGAGGGTTCCATGAGACTATGCATATCTGTAGCCCAAGCTTGTCTCAAGTCTTAATACTAAGAAAAAAGGAAAAAAAAATAAAAATTTGCAATGAAAGATCATCCCCAGAAACGATGAAGTCAACCAGCTGACTACCCCGCAGATCCGAGATGAAGAAAAAAGGCGGAGCAACTTTGAATGCCGAACATTCCGGGCCTATTCTTCGGATGTTTTGGGATATATTTTATTATATTATATATTTTTTAAATGTTTTTACAGTGTATGCATCTGTAGTTAACAACGTAAGACTTTGATTTAGTTATCTGGTTTCTGGTTCAAGATGATATAAGGGATATTATATGTCCTCTGGGCAGATAACATTCCGATGCCTTTTGAGATGTCTTTTTTAGATCCATTTTTTTGGTGCCCTAGAAAATAATAATATTTGACTATATAACGAAATACCAAGTATGGAAATATAATAATGGGGATAGCATGTAGCACCGAGTAAACTCTACGACGTACAATATACGAAGGTAAAAAGCATAAACTGTACAGAGGATTTTCCCCATGTTTTACAAATATATAACTCGGAATTTGTGCTCAAAAGTGGGATCCTGTAGAATTGGAGTCATGTAGAATATCTCCAATTGTGGTGATATAATGCCACATTACTGGCCCTCAGGCTGATATGGATCTCACGCCAGTAAGGGACTATATACTACTATATCAACTCTTTTTTTTTCCCCCAGGCATTTGTGGAACAGGGTTTCATCCAGTGCAACAAATGGTGTAATATAGGAAGCATTCCATACCTAGTCGAATATGTTACCGATAATATCATAACATTATAATATCACCAATATCACAATATGCAAGTGGTGCAGTTGGAGAGGAAATCCAACTTCTCATTGTCTGGGGAATTAGGAACCACATCCGGTGGCGTCCAATGAAATTGGAGAAATATTTTCTTTTTCTTTTTTTTTTTTGATTGACTGTTTTTGGCAGAAAGATGGTCGTCTGGCATGAAGGGATCTGGAGATAAACTCCAGATGTCCCTATTATGAGTTACATCCATAGATAGTACATACATGGGTGGGATCCTTGTAGGCAAAAGTACTAAATCCAGTTTAATACGTAGTTGTATGTGTTTTAACACCATATTTACTTCAAATATCATGACGTTAAGTTACCAACATTTGGAATGTATATATATATACTACGGGAGCTCTCTATAGGGTATCTCCCCCGTAGAAGTGATCAAATATAGTATAACATTTCAATCCTAGATACATACTATGTTGCATTTATAAAATGATTAAGATATCAAATAAAGAACAGGAAAATAGAAAAGAAAAAAAAGGAAGAAAAAAAAAGGGCCAGAGGTGAGAAGAAGTACGTGGTGCAGGAAAACGCACAGCTCACCAATCACCGCCCTCGACTCCTTCGATTCCCCCCCTCCCATCACGACTCTTCCTCTTAAAACATTCTCTTGACCTTTTTACTTTTACTCATTTCCGTGACCCTCAGGTCTCAATTTTGATCAAGTTTCGTTCCCTTTCTCGGGTCAGCCTCCCCTGGGGTTGACGTTGTCGATCTAGCGCGTCACTGTCGCGCCATTCCCCGCAGAGACACGGCTTCCGTTATCCTCCGTTTAACGTTTCGTGTTTCAGCCTGTGTGTTGTCTTGACACCTTCTGAACGCACAAATTTAACGGTGCATTGGTCGACTGCCATCACTCTGGAGCTCTTGAATTGATCAGTGCCCGAGTCTTACGACTTCGCTATGGACGGTTGATGCTACGGATGAATCAATAACCTCGATTAAGGGCACCCGCGCTGCCCAGCAGACGGTTCTGCTTGGCTGGAATAAAATTATTCTTTTGTTCAATATCATTCCCTCCCTACTCCTTGAACCTCGAATCCAGCTCGGTCGCCCGAGCGTGTCAGTATGGCCAGCAATGATTCCCCCAAACCACAATTCCTCGCGCCTCCTGCCGTCACAGCGCTGCGGCAGGAGGCTCGGAATATCGATCCGAAGATGGTTCGAACATTGAGCGATAATATGCGAGAGGAACGTGAGGATTTGAAGGAAGCGGCTGAACAGACATTGAACATCATTGTGGATATGGACTTGGAGGGTTGCGTCAAATGGGTCAGCCCATCGTGGAGGCAGGTGGTCGGCTCATCCCCTGAGTCAGTTGAGGGCCAAAAGATATCGGAGATTCTGTTGGGAAACAAGGATGTCTTCCGTGATGCCATCGAATCCATGAAGCAGGATGATTCACGGAGTCGTTTCATTCGCTTTGCCCTCCAGATGGGACCGGATTCTGTTCTGAAGTACGCCCCTGAACCACCCCCGGCGGCTATAGAGAATCAGACAAAGACAGAGGACGGCAATGAGAAGTCCCAGGAGGAAGAGTACAAGCACAATGTGCTTAACATGGAGGGACAGGGAATCATGGTCTATGACCGGACAGATGATGAAGCTGGCCATGTGCGTACCTCGATTCTTTTGGCGCATACCGCCGTTTATACCGCTAACACCTTCTGAATACAGACCATGTGGATGTTACGACCGCTTACCGAGCCAAGAGAAGTGACAATCGATTTGCCCCCTCTGCTGGTGGAGTCTTTGGGGGTTGGAGCGGAGGTGTTGGCAAACTATCTGACCGAATTGGCTGAGGCTGCAGCCACAGAACCCGATCCTTCCAAGCATCCTGCCCCGACCCCCGTCCTGTGTCGCATCTGCGAACGCCAGATTACACCATGGTGGTTTGAGAAACACTCAGATTTGTGTTTGCAAGAACATCGGGCTGAGATGGATGTTCAAATGGCACAGGAAAACCTCAATGAGCATCGGCATGTCATTGTCAAGGTTTTGGATGCTTTAGAGGCCCGACAAGGCAGACCTTTCATCGCGAACGACGGAAATCCAATGCCCCTCCCTCAAGCGGAGTACAAGGGATTGGCCATCGGCCCGTCGTCTGCCAGCTCTACTCCGTCGTCCGGTCTGGTTTCAAGCAGTAATTCAGCGCCCGGCACGCCGCCTCGGTCGCGAGAACATTCTGCATCTGGTGCTATTCTAAACCGTCCCCGCTCATTTACAGTGCGGAGACCACTAGCCCGCATCGTGGAACTTGTTCTTGACCTGTGCGACACTTCGCTAGAGATTAGTATGCCGATGATCAAGGAATCTTCACGGACAGACGCAGAGGACTTCCGGACGTTATCACCACAATCTGAATCGCGAATATCCCAGGTTCTTCAGTGGCAGTCCCCCAGCGCCAACACCTTGGAACAAGAACAGGGCCTGGCCGCTTTGTCGGCAGACACCGAACAAGTTGCCAAGGCAAAGGTTGATGCAGTTGTACGTCATCGCAAGATTGTCGAATACGCCGAACGAATTCGTATAGAATACACAGTGCTAGTCGAGGAATGTATTGGCGCAGCGCTAAGCAAAGCGGAGCGCATAGCTGCTGGTCAGCTCAGCGATTCCTCGTGCTCATCCGATGAAGAAGTGGCGGCCGAGAGCGCTGTCGACAGCAATGTTGCTCTGGACGATAGGAATAGCATTGCCGAGGAAGAGTCCCTCTCACAAGTCATGAGCCACGAATTGCAACAAAAGCCGTATCCACCGGCGGCCTCTCCGCGGCGACCGACATCTGCGCTGACTCTATCAATGCGCAATTCACCAGATCGGTCATTGCTCTTACAATCGGAACGCAGACCGTCCTCGGCAGCAGTATCCACCAGTTCTAACAGCCCATTAGAATGTCCTACCCCGCGATCTCATAAGAGTGCTGCAGGGCTTCTGGGTACATCACAACCCTCTCGACTAGGCCTTTCTCTAGCGGAAATTGATACCGGTGACAGTAGCGATAGCAGTTTGCCGTCTTCTGTGTTCCCGGGAGCTGTAAGAACAGACTCGCCCTCATCCGAGAGGAGCTACGATCGAAAGCGCCGGAGCCTGGTACTCCCCGGACTCCCAAGTTCTCCTCGTCGGCAGCCTTCTCCCGCTCGGGTTTCAGGCCCGCATTCCCCGTTACGCATGCCGAAACCCCGTATGTCTAGCGGCGGTGAAAGCCTACCGTCCCCAATGGCATCTCCATCTGCATACGCAAGTGAACTGGCCCTCCATCACTGCCGCCACCATCGTCGGCAGTCCTCGGCAACTTCTTCAGATGTTACGAAGCCACCACCCTCCCCCCGCTTGCCCTCGATGAGCCAACAACAGCCTCGGCCTGCTCCATTATCTATTCGCGATTTTGAGATAATCAAACCAATCAGCAAAGGTGCTTTCGGCAGTGTCTACTTGGTGAAAAAGAAGGCCACTGGCGAGTATTATGCGATGAAGGTTTTGAAGAAGGCCGACATGATTGCCAAGAATCAGGTCACCAACGTCAAAGCCGAACGTGCCATTATGATGTGGCAAGGGGAGAGTGACTTTGTTGCCAAGCTTTATTGGACATTTTCTAGTAAGGATTATCTTTATTTGGTGATGGAATATCTCAATGGAGGTGATTGTTCATCACTTGTTAAGGTTCTTGGAGGTCTACCCGAGGATTGGGCTAAGAAGTACATTGGCGAGGTGGTGCTTGGAGTTGAACACCTTCACAGCCGAGGCATTGTGCATCGCGATCTAAAGCCTGATAACCTTCTTATCGACCAAACGGGTCATTTGAAGCTCACTGACTTTGGACTTTCACGCATGGGGTTGGTCGGTCGTCAGAAACGGGTGTTGAAGAACCCCGATGAGTCTGCTCCTGATCTGCTGAAGCAAAATTCATTCCCCCGTGCGATATCGATTGCATCTTCTCGATCGGCCTCATTCGACTTCCAGGCAAGCTCATCACCCGGCTCTACTCCACTGATTACCCCGGAGGTGTCCGCCAATGCCATCCAGCCATCCTACTTCAGCCTCAACCAGAGTGGTTTGAGTCGGCAAAGCTCTCGTCGAGCTTCGGGATACCGCAGCGATAGCATGGGCAGCGATGGTCTCAATGGAATGTTTAGGACATTCTCGCTCAACGACAATGCTCACGAACCTCCTGCGTCATCGCCGAGCATGTTTTCAACCAGCATGGTTGAAGAGGAGGGCCAAAGCGAAGCTGGCGAGTCTCCTCGCCTTCAGCCCTTGCAGGCAACATTCAGCAATCCAATGGCGCAGAATACCCCTCCCCAGCAGAGTATGATGCCTCCCGTGATGGCTCTTTTTGATCCTGAAGATCATGATCGCCGTTTTGTCGGCACCCCTGACTATCTAGCCCCGGAAACTATCAACGGCATTGGGCAAGATGAGATCAGTGATTGGTGGTCGTTGGGATGCATCATGTTCGAGTTCATTTTTGGGTACCCACCTTTCAATGCGGATACCCCAGATCAGGTGTTCGAAAACATTCTCCATCGCAGGATCAATTGGCCCGACGACCCAGAAGAATTGACTTCGCCAGAGTCGTTGGATCTCATGAACAAGCTCATGACTCTCAACCCTCGTGACAGAATTGGAGCCAATGTGGAAGAGAAGTTTCCAAATGGCGGTGCAGAGATTTGTAGTCATCCTTGGTTGTCTGACATTAAATGGGATACACTGCTAGAGGATAAGGCACAATTCGTTCCCAACATCGAGAACCCGGAGGACACAGAGTACTTCGACGCCCGTGGCGCGACTCTACAATCTTTTGCAGAAGAGTTAGAAGACGAGAACTCGCCGCAACCGTCAGTTGCCGCTGGCCCCGATCGGCCTCATGATGCACTGTTTAAGGTCCGGTCCCAGGTCAACTCATCCAAACGACCTCTGATGCCGCTGCACATTCCTCCTCACGTTCGTGATGCTCGGGATTCACGAAGTCGAAGACTTAGCGAACCGGCGTTGGCCGATGATTTTGGTAGCTTCAACTTCAAGAATCTTCCGATGCTGGAGAAGGCCAACAAAGATGTGATCCAGAAGATGCGCCAGGAGGCTCTGCAGGCTCAGCACCGACAACCCAACCCACCGTCTGCTGCTCAGACATCCGTCACTTCATCTCAGCCCTCATTGGAAGGCAGCGCACTGCCCATGTCACTCCAACGGACTTTGTCGCAAAACAAAGGCAATAATCGACCTTCTTCCCCATCAGGTTTGAGTCAGACAAACTCATCTCCCAGCAGGCCGTCGCAGCCATCTTCTCCCCTATTAGTCCAGTTCAGCACTGGGACCAACCAAGAACGGCGCAAGACGTCTGGCTCTTCATCGGCCTCCTACCAATCAAGTGGGACTTTCCAGCCTTCCTCTGCCGACCAGGGGCGCATGCCAAATCTTCGACTGGGTTCAGTGGCATCCTCTCCTGTCAGACCCAACCGAATTCCAGCCCATTCCCCGGACAAGGTCGGAAATAACCAACGCCATGGCAGTGTACCAGCAAGCCGCACCCGATCGCACACTATTGGCTCCCAGGATGGAGATGTTCCCTCGTTCCCGAAAGAACCCTTCGTGCCCCATCATCACAAGCGCCGGAGTCAACTTTTTGATATATCACCTTCCTCTTCTGATAACGAGGATCCACGCACCAAAGCACTATTGAAGGTCCAACGTCGGCGACAAAGCTCTCGCCGGTTGTCGCAAATCAACATTCTAGAAGGGCCCTTTTTCCGGCCATTGGATGTGCTCATTTGTGAAGACCATCCTGTATCGCGGCTAGTCATGGAACGCTTATTCGAAAAACTTCGCTGCCGGACTATTACCGTTACAAATGGCGCGGAAGCTGTCAGGTACGCTCTCAGCGAGGTTCAGTTCGATATAATTATGACTGAATATCGACTTCCCCAAGTCAACGGGGTTGATTTTGCTCGAATGGTGCGGGAGACGCGTAGCGCTAACAGGCATACTCCGATAATTGCTGTTACGGGCTACTTGAAAGACCTTCCGGGGAATCACAACTTCGATGCTCTGATCCAAAAGCCTCCGACCCTCCCAAAGCTCACCGAGGCCCTTTCCCAGTGGTGCATGTGGAAACCTCCCCCAACGGACTACGTCCCCTCCCATCCTGTTCCTGTTCCGGGCTCTGGGGCTCGGTCTAGCGCCGTGACAAACGAGGATAGCCCCAGTTCCGCATCCTCTGGATTTGTCCTCAACGCCCCTAGCTCTTACCGAGGATCTAGCCGCGATGATTCGCTCAGCAGCAGTGTCTTCGGAGATATGGAGTCTTTCAAGCCCGAGGAGATTCCAGTAATCATAAATCGAAATTCTGATGCTTGGGATCAAGGCCATGGTGGATTGGGGATATCTGAAGAACCAGCGGAACACCCTGGGAGCCCAAGCCCCAACGCTGTACCTGTGCCTCATCTTCTCCATGCTGCCTCGGCACCCGCGGCCATGGATACAACCGGTGGGCTAACGCCTCGGAGGCAACGGTCAAGTGAAGCCATCCGCGCCAAAAAGGAATCTCTTGAGCAGAAGCGGTATGAGGGCGCCGAATCGGGTGATGATGAAGACGAGGAGCTTGGCAATTCCCAAACACGTCGCAGCCCACCCTCTCGAAATCGCCGTCCTGGTTCTAAACTGGGGATTGAGATGATGAGGACCAATAGTCGGGGCAGCGTTGTCAGTGGCAGTGAAGAACTCTTGAAGAAGGAGAGGGAAGCACTTCGGAACCAAGCCGCGGAGTCGGCCAATAACGAAGACAGCGATGGCTCTTTAGGTTCCCCGGCCAGTACGAGCCTGGATGATCGGTTCGAGGCCCTCAGCATTCCCGAGGAACCGGAAGGCGAAGAACCACCCAGTCCTCGTACGTCTTCTTCGTGGTTCGCAGCATCTGCCTCTCAACATCGCCGGCCATCTCTGGGGCACCAGGATTCCTCGATCTACTCCGGACATTCCCAGTCTTGTACATCGATGACTAGTCCAGAAATGTTGAGTCACGGTCAAACCACACCCCCGTGGGACTTACCCCAGAGCACTCTCTCCCATCCCACTGCCCCGCCAATCACCCCTGAAGTCAAGATCTCCGGCAGCGCGCTCACCCGTGATGCTGATTCGAGGGTGGACGCCGACTGTAGTCCCACCCCGGACGCTGAAGCTACGCCACGACCTCTCCACCCTTCCCCCAACCTTGATCCGGAGGAGACGCCTCGTCCAGCGGAGCGACATCGCTCTGACTTGAGCTTGACATTCAAAAAATAGATGCCGTGTTCCCTTCTTTCCGGCAAAAGTTACCAGAGATTTTGCGATATCTCTCTATTCTGTCTACATATTGTTGCACACCTACTTTGTCTTCCCTGTAAACTTTTTCCCTGTGTTTATCTACTCCCGGGGTTATCTTGTACCCCGTGGATGCATTGTCATATCCACTCTTTCACGTCTCTTATGTCTGAATGTTTTCTTTCTCGGAGCAAGGTGTTCCGGTCTTTCTTTCTACTTGTCATGGTTTCCCCCCCAACTCTTTTTTTTTTTTTTTTTTTTTTTCCCAGCGACGTTAGTGTTTTTTTTTTCATATTTCTCGCCATATGATTGAAATTCCAACATCAGCTTGGCGCTGTTTTCTTTTTCTTTTTTTCTTTTTCTATATATATATATATACATATATATAGGATATCTCCTGAGGCTTCCGATATCTACATATGTATTTTGTATTACACTGTAGTAACCTTGGAAGGGTGCAAGTGCTTCGCAGCCACCTCCGAAATCTCCGATGATCGTTCCGCTTCAGAACTGTGAGATTGGACACAGCCCTAATTACTCGTGAAGATCCAGGTCCTCCAACATACCTACATAGACAAGAGCTCGGCTATACTGATCTTCTATCAAATGTCTAGATTCATACTTTTCCTCTATATAATGTATATAACTATAACTAATAATCAAGAACGCGCGCCAAGAAGGATGAGACACTCAATTTAGAATGACCACATCACTTCAATAATAGGCTCGGATATGTTTTAGTTTCTTATAGGCAACGTCATGCATTCGACATCTTAATAGAGTCATTTTTTCGTTTCTTCTTGATCAACGTGGTTCACCCAAAGTTGGTTGGTGGTTTACCTTAATCTGACGCAGGGGGGACTACACAACTAAAAAGCTAAAGAGACGTCCTTAGGGTGATTATTATTTATGACCTCAATAAGCATAAAGCCTTTTAATAGTATGTTATATATATAGTTACTCTGTACCGGAGTACTCCGTACTATTAAAGATTCTTCCTTTTATGCGCACAATTCCACCAAAAAAAAAAAAGATCAAACCCCTTTTGTTGCCACCGGGTGGATCGGCAAAACGTTAGCGGGCCGTTGATGGGCCAGAGTGTTTTCAAGGTCATTGGCCGTTGGTCTGGATTGCGTATGCTGAAAATACTTGATTACTTTGGTTTCGAAGGGTGAAAATGGAGTTAGTGTGTAGTATTTTATAAGTTATAGTTATGTTATATGTTATGTGTTATATAACTAGTTGGACCCTTATAAGATATTATATATGAACATCTCCCCCTATTTGGCTAATCTATATTAATTTACTTGAAATTACTTGAAATTACAATGAAACTAATCTCCCATAAATAGAATAATAGAATACTTTATATACCACCGATCGAGATCATCGTAAAATCGGCCAAATCGAGAGACACCCAGGTCCAGACTCTGCACGGTTATGGGTCTCCTCAACTCCATAACTCCACTCCGACCTTTTCTCTTCTCTCCCTCTCTCTCTCTCTCTCTCTCTCTCTCTGTCGCTCTTTTCCACTTTCTCTCTGTCTCTACATTTTCTTTTTCTTTTTCTTTCCTCCCCTTTTGGTGGTGTTATCGAATCACCCTATAATTATACGGACTATACATCCCCACATTCCAAACCCTGCCCCTGCCCGCCTTGACCAAATTCCCCTCCTTATACTTGGCCCGGTGCCATTATGTCGTCCCCCGTGGAGGAACGAAAAACCTCTACCGAACCAAAGGACAAGCGCAAGGAGTCGGAGCTCTCTCCCACCTCCGACGATGGAACCTGTGTGACCGAGCCCGACACTGATCGCGACGCGGGTCGCTTGAAGGTTGACACTACGCGTTATGACCATGATGATGATGAGTATCCGCCCCTACGCACGCCATCCGCTCGTAGAGAGCAGGCTACTCGCCTGGAAGATGATTTGATGCTCCTGCAAGCCGAGCGTTTGACCTCGCATTCGACCAGCGCACCAGACGATGAACACGACCGCAATTCTATCAAACGCTCCCGTTCGCGTCGCTCAGAAGCGGTGGATGAGTTCGATGAAGCTACAAACCCTCTGCACGAAAAGGCCGCAATTTATAAGCCCCCCGAGAAACCAAACACTCAAATTGCCGTCTTTGTGAAGAAGCTGCACCAGTCGAGTTTCCTCGTGCGCTACTTGACCTACATTTCCCCTGTCGTCCTTCTCCTCTTGATCCCGTTGCTGGTCGGCGCTCTCAGGTTTCCCAATGCTAGCGTGGGTGGCGTCGAATTGATGTGGTTTTCGATTTGGTTGGAGATTGTCTGGTTGACTCTCTGGGCAGGACGGGTGAGTTCCAGTGAATCATTATTCCCGCTCCCAAAGCTGTACTGATATTTTTTTCTTTCCGTTTTTCTTAGCTTGCTAGCAAGTGCTTCCCTCCGATTGTTGGGATTTTTGCGAGTGTATTCACCAATAACGCGAAGAAGTGGCGCGACATGGCCAAGCAGCTCGAGCTCCACGCGGCGCTCTTTTTCTGGTGGCTCGGTGTGGAGATCTCCTTCCTGCCCACAATGAAAAACCATCATGTGGATGGTAATAAGAATACCAGGGGTTGGGAAATCACTCTTAACAAAATCATCATTGTCATCTTCGTGTGGACTATCCTGAATTTCATCGAAAAGATCCTCATCCAGCTGATTGCCATCAGCTTCCATATGCGGACCTATGCGGACCGCATTGAAATCAACAAGTTCCAGATAGGCAGTCTGACCAAGCTGTATGACTGGTCTCGATCCACTCTCAATGAGAAAGATGATGCGTTTGAGGAGAAGGATGAGGAACCGACTCCTTCTGGAGTCAAGACCCCATTGCACTACGCTGGCTTGGCCCAGCGCAAAGCTAAGGGCGCCCTGAACAAAGTTGGAAACCGGGTTGGCGATGTCGCAGGCGCAGTAGTGGCTGATGTCACAGGCCGCGCGGCTACTCGTAGCACAGATGCCTACCAGGTCATTTTGGCACTCTTGCGAACCACTGGAGGCTGTCAGGTCTTGGCACGTCGTCTATATCGCACGTTTGTGAGGGACGGCTTTGAAACCGTTTTTGGTGGTGACCTGAAAGCCGCATTTGAGGATGGCGAGGAAGCCGAGGCTGCCTTTGCCATGTTTGATCGCGACATGAATGGTGATATTTCCATGGAGGAGCTCGAGGCCGTTTGCGTTGACATTGGGCGTGAACGCAAGTCCATCACTGCATCTCTAAAGGATTTGGATTCAGTTGTATCGAAATTGGATAATGTGTTCATGTTCTTTGTGTTTGTGATCGTGCTGATTGTGTTCTTGTCGCTCATCTCGACCTCGGCCGCCGGTGTGCTCACCTCTGCGGGCTCTGCTATTCTGGCTCTATCTTGGTTGTTCTCTGCCACTGCGCAGGAGTTCCTTCAGTCGGTCATCTTCGTCTTTGTCAAGCACCCCTTCGATGTGGGTGACCGTGTGACCATCTACGGCAATGCTGGTGATTCTGGTCTTGGTGATGATTACTTTGTGAAGGAGATTACTCTTCTTTACACCGAATTCAAGAAGATGCAAGGCCATGTCGTGCAGGCGCCAAACAGCTACCTCAATGGGCTCTTCATCCTCAACCAGCGCCGTTCGGGTGCACTTGCCGAGGCAGTTCCAATCATTATCAAGTATGGTACCAGCATTGACCAACTTGACGCCCTGCGACAGCGCCTCTTGGAGTTTGTGCGCAGCGAGAAACGCGACTTCCAGAGCAACATCCTCACCGAAATGCGTGCCGTCACCGAGAACTTCTCGCTCACACTCAACATCGTCTTCTTTTACAAGTCCAACTGGCAGAACGAGGGTCTACGTCTGCAGCGTCGCAACAAGTTCATATGTATGCTCATGGTCGCCCTTCAGGAGATCGGCATCGAGGGCCCACGCATGAACCTCCAGGGTGCCAAGTTCGACATTCCATTCCACGTCAACTATGGCAATACACGCTCGAGCGAGCGACCAATCCCCATCGACGCCGAGGAGGTCCCGATCTCAGGAGAGTCCCACAACCTACCAGAGAATACCGGAACCGGCAGCGGTAGCGCTATCCGTCACCCATCCATTCTCCGTAAGGGTATGCACACTGCCAACGCCCGTGCCCGCGGCCCGTCTGTCTCACAGCGCAAGCATGTGGACTTCTCCTTGGGCATGTCCAACATGGCATCCAACGATGTTATGGGAGATGTGTTTGAGGATCGGGGTGTGGTCGTCGATGATGTCGTCCGTACCGCTAACCGCGATGCTGCAGAGCGCCGCATCCAGGAAGAGAACGAGGATGACGAGGAGCGCCGAAGCCGCACATCTTCTTCCCGGCATCGTCGTCCCTCCAACATGAGCATGAGGGCTCCCTCCAATAATGACGACGGTCGCCGGTCGGCCGACGCTCGCAGCTTCCATAGTGGCCGATCATCGCTCAGTCGTAACCGGTTCTTCCAACACCGCAGCAGCGTGAGCCACGATCGTGATAACTTGATGGAGCAGGGCCGCTTCGATGAGCCTACTTCCCCTCTGCCGGCTACTGTCCCTGCGTCCAAGGAGCACCCCAATTGATTTTGAGATGGGATCATTTTCAATCTCGTCTATTGGTGTCATCTTGGTTATCTGGTCATCTGGTCATCTTCCTTCTACTGAACATACATCATGGTCATTTTGTCATTTTCATTTTCTTCTTCCCCCTTTTCATATGTCTCGACGGATCTATAACTTTTCTTTCTACGATACGATACATATATCCCCATATGGGCCTTGAAGCTCTTGTTCATTATTTTCCGGCGGCTTATTGATTATATATAGCATTCATGTTGAGTCTGGTGACGAGACCAATAAAAACGTTCATTTTCTACCTGTTTTAGTGCATTACATCGATAATGTATTTCACAAGCGAGTCGCCATCTCCAAAACACATAGTGAATGCGATAGATTACACTGTAGTTTTATATCTTTGCAAAGTTGGTCTATCAGATCCTTGTAGCCTAATACTATTTAGGTAATATTTAGCCATAAGATGAACGTTCGTCCCCATACTAGGAGGCTTAACGTCGGGTTGCTACGAATGAATTAATTTACGAAGTTGGTTTTATTCAAGTAGATGTCAGTGTCATTCCACAGGAACCGTTCTTCATGTCTGGGAGCCCTGAGATTCAACATAGACTGTGGTTCCGCCACCGGCCCCGTTTCAGATACATGTCTCATAAAAAGGTTAACAGTGAAGAGGCCTCGATCAGCCGATTTTGATTTTTAAATTGATAGGCGAGCACCAGCTTCTGGTCTGGTACATGGGTTGGCGATGAAAAGCTCAATCCTTATACTGGGATATCCGACTATTCTCTGGATGATATATCATATTGTTGACTCATGCTATATTCTGATGTGGACTAGGAACAGAACATGATGCAAGCCATGATTAAGCGGCAGTTTGCATCTCAAACCATCATCTCCACTGCGTATATTGCTGTAGTTATATGGATTTGACCGTATCGCCTTGACGAAGTAGGACCAATCTTAGACATCTTCAGCCACGCGATTTGAGGTCAGGCCAGATGACGAGGATTCAGGTTCATATGGTCTGCTATATAATATGAAGAGCTTTCATTGAGGTATGCTGGTGATGTTGGTGTCTAATCATATAAGGATTTGAGAGGTCATGCCAGATGCTAGACTTCTGCATGGATTGAGACAAGTTTGATGGAAATGTCCCGAATAGTTGGGCGTGTCATAGTTAAGTCTGTAAGTCTGTTAGTCTGACCTGCGTTGCTTCCACGTCAAAGAGATCGGCTTGTTTTGTGCTCCTCCCCCGGCATCTTTCTTCTCTTTCTTCTCTTACCAACACGTCTCTCCCCAACGACTTTTCCCCCTATTCTCATTCCCATTGTTTATCCTAACACCACTTGTCAGTCCATTCAATCATGCGAGGCGAGGTATGTATGCTCGAATATTCTGCTGGACTGCTATTTTGTCTATGGTGTCGACCTGTCTATACACTTCCCTCCCTACGCCAAGCTACGCCGACTCTCATCCACTCAATACCCATGACCGAACCAAAGGAAGAAAAACACTCACATTGACTTGAACCTACCAGATCTGTCATATACACATTGGCCAGGCCGGCACACAGCTTGGTAATGCTGCCTGGGAACTGTAAGTCTCTTCATTGTCTAGTATCCCCGATATCCCTGCTGATCGAGATGCAACACAGGTATCTACTGGAACATGGTCTGAAGCCTGATGGCTTTATCGATCCCGGTGTTACCGACGAGGCCGCAACAAGCGGATCGTACGAGACTTTCTTTACTGAAACCTCTAGCGGCAAATATGTTCCCCGTTCCATCTTCGTCGACCTTGACCCATCGGTATGTGATGGACCACAAAGTTGTCAGGTCTGCCAGCTAAATGAACTGTGCTAGCCCATCGATGAGATTCGCACTGGTACTTACCGTGATCTTTTCCGTCCCCAGCACCTGATCAGTGGCAACGAAGATGCTGCCAATAACTGTACGAATATACCAACTGGGAGGTGAAAGCTGGCAACGGAGGAGCTAACCTGCAGCAGATGCTCGGGGCCATTATACCGTCGGGAGGGAGATTTCCGGATCTGTGATTGATAGCATTCGTTCTGTGGCTGGTACGAGCCTGCTAATTTGAGCCTCAACCTGATGACTTTCAGCTAATGCCCTCATAGAGAACTGCCATTCCCTGCAGGGATTCTTGATTTTCCACTCCTTTGGTGGTGGTACAGGGTCTGGCTTCGGTTCATTGCTGTTGGATCATCTGACAAGCATGTATGGGCGCAAGTCCAAGCTGGAATTCTCAATCTACCCTTCCCCACGTACATCGGCTGCTGTGGTAGAGCCTTACAATGCCGTCCTCTCAACCCACAGCACCATTGAGAACTCCGACTGTACCTTCCTAGTTGACAACGACGCCGTGTACGATATCTGCCGACGTAACCTGGATATTCCTCGTCCTGGATATGAGCATCTCAACCGTCTTATTGCTCAGGTAGTGAGCTCCATCACATCCAGCTTGCGGTTTGACGGTGCACTCAATGTCGATTTGGCTGAGTTCCAGACAAACCTTGTCCCGTACCCGCGTATCCACTATCCATTGATTTCGTATGCCCCGGTAATCAATCGCCAGAGCAGCTCTCACGAGAGCTTCAAGGTTCAGGATCTCACCTTCCAGTGTTCGTGGATACTCTTCCGATGTGGTGTATTTTTATTCTGACTTAGTCATAGGTTTTGAACCCAACAATCAGATGGTGAATTGCGATCCACGAAAGGGCAAGTACATGGCCGTGGCTTTACTCTACAAGGGTGATGTTGTACCTCATGACTGCACTATGGCTGTGCACGCCCTTAAAACTCGGGGTACTTTCAGTTTGGTTGAGTGGTGTCCTACTGGATTCAAGTTAGGCGTCAACTACCAAAAGCCTGTGCGTTGTCCTGACGATGAGCTTGCGTGTGTCGACCGTTCGGTTAGTATGCTGTCAAATACTACCGCCATTGCCGAGGCATGGAGCCGCCTTGATCACAACTTCGATCTTATGTACTCGAAGCGTGCGTTCGTCCACTGGTATGTTGGTGAAGGGATGGAAGAAGGTGAATTCTCCGAAGCCCGTGAGGATCTTGCGGCTCTCGAGAAAGACTATGAGGAGGTGGCTGAGGACAGTGGCCCAGAAGGGGTTGAGTACTGACTTTGACTCTGTACTTATCTTGTTGTTCCTTTCAGCACATATTCGAGGGAAGGACGGAGAATGTTATCAAACCTAAGAAATATACTCCCCAAAAAATCAAACGAATGAGTACAAGAATAGTTGACCACTTAGTTATGTGACTTGATGCCTTTGGTGATCTTTTTAGAAGTCTCTTTTTCTTTGACGTTTCCTGCGTTATTGGTGTAGGGGCTAGAGAATATAGGCAAAAATGGCTTAAAACGTGAAAATCGACAAATCGACATTTCTATATGTGAGGCTTTTCGCCTCATTGTATAACCAACCTTTTCAACCCTCTAGTGATAACGCCATCAAATGATCCATGCAGGATTATTACTGTTGATACAAGTTGAAAAATCCCCTTCAACTGTCAGTTGCAACATTGAGCTCTTGAAGGACTTTCAATGAGTGCTCATAAGTCCACATGGTCACCGCACTTGCCGGCGCCGCCTTGAGTAAACTGACTGTCAAGCCGCGGTACAGACCACGCACGCCCTGGGTGCGGACAATCATGGCAATACTTTGGAGAACTCCCTTGTACTCCGGGATATTGCGATGAACGTAGAGGGTCCTTGTTGGGCCTTGTACTTGCAAGCGTTTACGCACAAGGTCTAGTGGGAAAACACCCGACTTAGCCAGGACACTGGCCACCACACCGGCTGCGGCGTCCCCTGTACCCAACGGCAGAACATCCCAGGTCATGACAGGTCTGAGTGCCTCATATGCTGTGAAAAACAGTCCCATGTATGGCACAATTTGCGCCACGGCCGCAGAACATCCCCGGAAGAATCCCGGTGCGCCCTCATGTCGAGCGATTTCCACAATAGAGGCTCGCAGCGAGCCATACACGCGGTCCGGGCCTTGTGCAGCGAATCGCGTGCGGAGAAGATCAAGTGGGTATGTTACACCCGTGGCACATCCGCCTGCCAGTGCACCCGAGACGAAGGATTCGACGGGTTGGGGGAGTCGGTAGGAGCCGAGTTGAGCGAGAGCTTGGGTTGTTCCCCGATATGCGGTGAATTGAATGGCTCCGTAGCAGACATACATCATTTCGGCAGGAATATTGCCTTTCCAGAGGCCCTGTGAGAAGAAATCCGGGTTAGGGTATTGGCATTGACATTGAGAAGCAAGGTAATCTCTTCAACGTACAGTGATTCCCTCTTGCCTCATGATTGTCCGCATGGTGGACAATGTCCCCTTATAGACAGGCCCTTTGACACTATTATGGGACGCAGGGTCTGATAAGGAATGGATTTGCAACTGCAACCTGATTTTAACGACGTCCAGCGGTGCAATACAGAACCGTGAGATTAGTCCTGCAATGCCGCCGGCCAATACGACCTGTCGCTTGGTGCCTTCATCTTTGAGATGCTCGCCCCCGGCCGACATGAGTTGAGAGTGATTTATCTTACAGACTAAAGATATCTGTATGGTTGGGTCAAGTTAAGAAAATTGAAGCATGAAGATCCATGTTGATTCGTTGACTCTGCCTTGGAATGAAAAAAAACAAAAACAAAAAACAAACACGACGTCAAGGGAATTTACGTAAGTTCCGGGTTGGCCCCAGGAATGGCATTGCGGGAAGAATGACATTGAAGCCTGAGGTGTCATATGACACCTGAGGTATAAATATAATGCCTCAGGTACTCCATAATCACATTAAAGCCGAGGTAACTTACAGCTTCCCTCCATTTGTCTTGCGTGTTCCTTAAGGTAGATTTTGCCCTCCCTCTCAACCTTTCACTAATCATCTCTACTTCTAAACTGATTCGTATCATGCATCGTCTCCGAACTTCAGCTACCCTCAGGCAACTGCCACGACCGTTGTCATACTCTATCCCGTGCCGTAACTTGATAGCCCCCTCTAGTAGGTTCAACAGCCCTGTAGAGCCAGACTCTCACGGCATATTGGAACCTGTTACCCCAAAGATCGGCCATCAATTGCCTATACCACAAGAATCCAGCAACTCCACGGGTGATGTGCAGAACTCCACCACTGACGTGGTTAGAAGAAAAGCCCGTGTGGATGGTATCCTAAAAGTGGGCAAAAAAGAGTCAATCTGGGCTGGAAAGGAGGAGTTGTACTTGCATTTGGATAAAAACACAACAATCAAGCTGCCATATACTTATCTGCGCGACTCCTGCCAGTGTGGAGTGTGCAAGGATCCACACTCGAAGCAGCGCTCGTTCCGCACAAGTGACATTCCCAAGGACGTTGCTCCAAGCTGGGTCAACTGGGATGGGACCAAGCTTTCAATCAGATGGACCAACGATATTCGGGGGTATACGACTGAGCATGAATCAACCTGGGACCGTGACTTCCTGGAAAACCCCATTTTCAACACCCATCGTCAACACTGGAGTGCGAACTGCAACCCGATTACATGGGGACGGGCTCAAATGGACAAAAGTCAACATTGGGTGTCTTACCCGGACTATATCGCCGACGATTCCAAATTTGCCTCGGCGATGCAGCAGTTACAGCGTCTGGGGCTTATATTTGTGAAGGATGTTCCAGACTCACGATTGATGGTTGAAGCCATTGCAACACGCATGGGTCCACTGCGAAACACCTTCTACGGGTCAACATTCGACGTGCGCACCGTTCCACAGGCCACAAATGTTGCATATACAAATCAATTCCTTGGCTTTCACATGGATTTGATGTATATGAACGAACCGCCGGGATACCAGCTCCTCCACTGTCTGGAGAACTCATGTTCGGGGGGCGAGTCGCTGTTTGCAGACTCATTTTCGGCTGCAAATCTCATGAAGGAGCGACACCCAGAGGAGTATAAAGTGCTTCGTGAGCAGCGGCTGGGATACGAGTATAGGCACAAGGATCACATCTACTACAACGAACGTCCCGTCTTTGAGCATGATTCCTACACAGACGAGCTGCGCCACGTCAATTACTCGCCCCCTTTTCAGTCCTCCCTCCCACCACGCGACGGGAAAGGCAATGATGCTGAGCTTGTGAACAAGCTACGAGATGCCCTTGCCAGGTTCACTTCAATTATTGATAATCAGAAGCGCATCTTTGAGCTCAAGCTCAACCCGGGTGATTGCGTCATATTTGATAACAGACGAATCGTTCATGCCCGCCGCAAATTCAATGCCAGCATAGGATCTCGCTGGTTAGCAGGCGCCTATGTGGATACCGATTCTCTGCTATCCCGCTTTGCTGTCTGTAAGAATCAGCATCCATATGTTTGGACGAAGAAAGCCAACAAAAAATTGGCGGCCAACAATAGAGATAATAACTAGGAAAGAAGCCAGGCATAAGAACCAAGAGGCTAAGAGAATGACTGAAGAGGAACGGGAAAAAGAGTGAAGGAGAACGAGAGATCGGCTTCACGAGAACGACAAGATCGGTTAATCCAATATCTGATATGTGCTCAAGACTTGGCATCATTCCTATCCTCCTTAACAGTCGACTGAATATACGAATGTGACGTATTGTTAGTCTGAACTGTCTCGAGTCCTTGATCCACGATTCATTGCCTACATACGTATATGTATACAAACGTTGTAAATATAATGTATTCGTATTCTTGAGACCCGACAGCAGCTTTAGTGCAAACACAGTTAGGGTACAAGGTAGGTTGAACCACCAGTGCCAGCTTCCCGAGGATGCGTTGAATCTGTCATGGTTAACAGGGATGATCTGTGACAATGGATTGCTTTGATTCGATGCTGCTTATTTCAAATTATAGCAAGGGCGCGTCCCGCAACAATGAGACGGATACAATATAATCAGACATGCATATAAGCCGTACCAAGACAAAAACGTTTATCATTATGTTGGACTTATAGCATCTAGCCCCAGAGACAGGGGGGTCATGGGTATCGTGCAACGATCAACCAACCACTCAAGCAGCCGTAGTGGGCTTGCTGACCGAGTGGTCAGTGAGGAAATCGGGGTCGCTGTTGATTTCCTCGCGGACCTGTACCATTGAGTTAGTAATCGAATAATTTGATCAGTATGGATTGAAAAACATACAATATCCAAGCCACCGACCAATTCTCCATTCACCCACAATTGGGGGAAAGTTGGCCACTCAGCATACTCCTTGAGACCCTGGCGCACATCCTCATCGGCCAAGATATTGAAGAAGCCATACTTTACACTACGCTCGCGTAGAATGCCAACTAGCTGCCGACTGAATCCGCATTGTGGGCTGCTTGGGGTGCCTTTCATAAACAACATGACAGATGCTGCCTTGACCAGTTGTTCGAGGCGGGTAAATAGTGCCTCCCGGGATTGTTCGGGTGTCAGAGCGGGGGCAGATGCGACGGCGGTTGCGTTGGCCGCATCAGCGGAAGGCGGCTCAGAAGCGGCAACGGGAGCTTGAGTAGCAGTGGAGGGACCATCCTCACGAGGAACAGCAGACAGCGGCGGGGGGATGTTGGCTTTCACACCTTCCATCGAACCGACGCCACCCGCAACATTTCCGCGGCCAGCGTGGCGCTCCACAGCGTCACGAACCTTGACGGCATCACTTCCACTGATTGATTCCAAAATTTGGCCGCTACGTAGACACACGACGAAGGGCACGGCAGAAACGTCATACTCCTCCGAAATATCAGGTAGCTCCTCGGCGTTGATGCTGACAAACGAGATGGTGGGCGGGGTGGTGGCGGGGTACTGCGAAGCGAGGGCCGAAAGAACTGCGCCCATCTGCGCGCACGGGGCAGCCCATGGAGTGTGGAAGTATAGCACGACCAATGCAGAAGGTGATAGAGAAGAGAGATGCGACGAAAACTCGGCCTCAGATGTGATTTCGGTGAGTGTCGACATGGTCGAGCTTGTGTGAAACGAGGATGAGACGACTGGAACTGAGGCAACCCCGGGAATCAACGGTGAGAGGTATTCTGTGAAAGATCCAACAAATATCAAGCTGAGGTCAAAATTGAGAGGCGAAGAAGACGTGTTAGAGGAATGGCGTGATGGATATCAAAATAAGGCCCCCTGCACGGCGATCGCAGATTTCCAATCTTCCGGTTATCAGATCGTTTGGCGTCTCTGGCGTCTCTGGCGTGCCGTTTGTAGTAGGTAAGCCGGAAAGGTAGGTCAACAACATGTGACTGTAATCTTTTGAAACACGTGACCTTATCGCGTATCTTCCTGAATTTCCGTGCCGTGAGTAGCGAGGAAACTGCAAACCCGAAGACAACAACATGGGAAGAGATAGAAAGAGAAAGCTCTCCTCGGAGGGCCCGACTGGTCACCCTACACCTCAGCCATTGGGTGTCGCCGATACCTTGTCCCGTCTCCAGAGCGATAACCCGAACAGCGAAGATTCAAACGGTAGCCATCCGTCAAAAAAGCGCAAAAGAGTTGATGGCGAGAAAGTGAAGTACCCAGATCTCACATACGCCGATGGGAAATTAGTGTCCCCTATCCGAATCGCCGATCTGCAGGGGTTGCTCCTCTATTGCTTCGCCGATGGTATCGCACCACAATGGATTTCCATGAAGCATTCTGGCCATGTGCGCAAGGTGGTTGTGCTGATGGTACCTGGGCTAGAGATGGGCATGTTTGATGGGACTATCTCTGTGCAACGAGAATCATCCACCGAGGGACAAGAGACGCAGCATCCCAAGATAGATGCGCAGGGAGCCACCGATGAGGCACCCAAAGACGAACATGCTACTGATTATGAGCGATGGAAACAGGGCCTCCCATTGCCGGACCGCTCACATCGCTTCAATCCTCGATCTATCACACGTGAAACCCTCCCTCAACCACTTCAGCCCCTGGCCGACATGTTCCCCCATATCTGGCCTGTGAAGGCACCAGGCGACAACAAGTACAATAAGGTTCATTCGCCACTGCAGGCAATTCTTATGTCCTCGCCCCCCAAGACCAAAAGCGATGACTCCCGCGCGAAGGGCGCCCGGCCCGCAAAAGTCGAGAAAGGCTTCGTCCCGAAACGAACACCAATCACAGCATTTGTCACTTCACGCAATGATCTACTGGAAAACGACTTTATCTTGCATCCTGTTTTCTTTTCTTCCGATAACGAAAAATCTTCCCAGGTGCAGGCTCGTCAGCGAGGCGGGCAATCGGCGGAAGATGGATGGGTGGATACTCATGTTTCAACTCTGGAGTCTGCTCAATCACCTGATTCTGAAATTGAAAGTGGCAGTGTTACTGTTGGTCGAGATGTTTTTGCGCTGGACTGTGAGATGTGCATTACCGAGGGTGGTCAGTCTGAACTCACACGCATCAGCATGGTCGGCTGGGACGGCGAGGTGGTCCTTGATGAACTGGTCAAACCAGCACGTCCGGTGATTAACTATCTTACACGTTACTCTGGAATCACTCCAGAGATGCTTGAGCCCGTCACCACGACTCTTCATGATATTCAGCAACGCCTCCTGACTCTCCTCACACCGCGTGCGATACTAGTGGGACACTCCCTTAATTCTGACCTTGCCGCACTCAAACTTGTCCACCCGTTCATTGTCGATACGAGCATCATTTACCCACACCCACGTGGCCCCCCACTCAAGTGTAGCCTGAAATGGCTTACCCAGAAATACCAGAACAAGCAGATACAAAACGGCATGGCTGGGCATGACTCCATTGAGGATGCCCGTGCTGTTCTTGAACTTGTGAAGTTGAAGTGCGAGAAAGGCGAGCGATGGGGCACGAGCGATGTTTCCAACGAGAGCATATTCCGTCGACTATCGCGCTCTACCCGCCCGAGTCATCTCCCTCGTCCCGGCGAGGAACGGACAGGAGCTGTGGTTGACTGGGGTAACCCAGAACGTGGGTTTGGTGCCCAGGCAACTGTCTCGATTGGATGCCGGGATGACGATGCAGTCGTCACTGGTGTCTCAGCAGTAATCAATGGGGACGAGATTAATCCATCCATTCCAGGAGGTGGGGTTGATTTTGCCTGGGCTCGCATCCGTGATCTCGAACATCTTCGTGGTTGGTGTAGCCGTCTCCCCGATCCAAACAACGCCAACGAATCTACCACCCTTTCCCCTCCCCCTGAAGAGACCACACCGACCACAACCACTGGTAATGGATTTTCAACAAATCTACCACAGCCTGACGTCTTGGCTGACACAGTATCCCGAACTGTCTCTAATATTTCGCGCATTTATGACTCCCTCCCTCCGTGTACGCTTTTCATTGTTTATTCTGGAACAGGTGATCCACGTGAAGTGAGCCGCTTACAATCCATCCAGAAGAAGCACCGTGAGGAGTTCCGGTCTGGCAAGCCCTGGGATGAGCTGACGTACAAATGGACCGACGTTGAGGAGCAGGCTCTAAAGAAGGCATGTGAGCGTGCTCGCGAAGGTTGCGGTTTCATGTGTATCAAATGATTTAGCTCATGCTACATATGCCCATACTTGCATGTAAAAGCAGCTCTAGAAAGAGGAATTGATAAAATCCACATCTGATATGTTATGTGAACAATCACTAACGGTAACCTGAAGTACAGCCCTGAAAGTCAAAACACTTTGGTTCATCTATAAGTTATTAAGTCACTCTATCTGATTCTTAATTCAACCTATATTCCGTGTATATTATGTTGTACTACGTACATATATTGAATATCGGTTATCGTTGTAAAAGACCCCACCGGAATTGGTGGGGCGGAAGTGGGAAGTCCCCTGGAGATTTCTCCCGACACCAACCGAGACCAAACCTCTCACACATATGAATCCCTTCACACGGGCAACAGCAGCCTGGCACTTGGTTGGCCTTGCGTCCGAGTTCCCAAGCATCGATGACGATCACCGGATTGTGCCAAGATGCAAGGCTTTCAATATTCCGAAGACAAATGGCGCTATAGAGCCAGTCGAAGATATTGACCTACCAGGAGAACTAAAGGACCAAGTCCTCGTATTCAAATACAAGGGCAAATACCATGCCATTGATCATGTGAGTGAGATGTTTCTTCTACTTCTTCTAATCGGAAAGGTTGGGCTCATCCTTTCTAGCAATGCCCCCACTCGTCGTTCCCACTTTCTCGGGGCAACCTTTTTGATATTGAAGACTTTGGCATCGTTCTTAGCGCTGGTCTCACGTGTCCCAAGCATGGCTGGTCATTTGATATATTCTCTGGACGCGCTGATCGCGGCAACTACACACTCAAGGTGTGGGAGGTGCAACTGCGTGACTCATCGGCGCCTGAAAGTACGGACCAAGAGGTTTGGGTGAGGCGGAAACAAAGAATTGGTTAACAATAGCCAGCCGCTCTTGCTGTATCACAGGAAGTGCATTAAGGCTGAGTTGACCCGAGTAGGGTCCTAGCTATAGTTTGACACCACTGTTTCTCCTCGCCTAAAGACATCTTGGAAATGCCCCAGAACCATAGGGATCCCCCTCAAGTGATGAAACCCAAGATATTCAAGCTACCCGAAATCTTGTCTATCCAACTGGACAAGTGAAAATATTCATATGGATAGCCTCTCAATTCCTGATTAGGATTTTGGCTTGGATTTGGCTTATATGTCAACTTTGTGGAGTTCCGACAACTTTCCTCTTTCGACAATTGGAAAAACCTCAAAGTCCTTTTACGGAGGAAAGCTGAAGAGAGGAGCAAAGAACACGAAGCTGGTGCTTGATATAGCATGCATTTGTGTGGTTATTTGTATCTGTTACGATCCCTGACACCTGTTTGTTTAGGCCTCATGTAGGGCCTATAAAGGTCCATTTGTTCACAAATCGAAGAAATATCATTACCCCCCTCTCTCCTGCCTAAGAGCGATGATGCAGAAGGCATTATTGATGCTCTACTGGCCAGATATACCATGTAATCTTATGCATTGGAGTTACCTGTCGTCTACAGTCGTGCTGTGACTGTATAGGGTTGTGTGTTTAGCCTGTTTCCTCAGGCTATATTCCCGATCCGGAAATTAATCAATCCAAGGTTGTTCCCATGGGGGGAATGACAGAATAACACACTCTCATTTTTCAATGAGCCACAAACTTGACATATTTGGAAGTAGAACTCCCAGAGCCAAGTGTGCCAGGTTCGACTTCGATGTGCTGTTCAGCTGGTATGTATGTACGTGGCTATGCATCTAGGGCTTCATATCACACTTCTTTTTTTCTTTCTTTTTTTCTAGTTCTTTCCCAACCCTTTTGACGCGATTTCTTTTCTGTTTCGCTTTCATTCTGTGTTCCAATTCTTTTTATTGGTCTTCTGCACAGTCTACTTTGAGCATTCTACAAGTTTCCTCATATTGCACGTGGAGAATGTCGCCAACATTCCAACTGCCTGCCAGGCAACCTCTACCCCACTAGTGGGGGAGGTTGATCGCTACACAACATGAAGTAAATCTGTGTGATTCCCGGCGACCAAATGCCAGCTAAACCTTGTACCTTGTGCCTACTTGGTAATCTGTTTATGTTGTACAAATAAACTCCACCTTCTCTAAATGTATCCCCCTACTTCAATTACTCGAGTCTCTGTATCATTACAACCACAATGTTTCTGTCACTCATCGGGTGGGCAATTATTTGCCTAGCGGCAGTGGATGCGAAGAACCAAGATGGCTCAGCCTCATATGATTTTGTTATTATTGGCGGGGGTACTAGCGGATTGGTCGTTGCTAACAGGCTCTCAGAGATGAGAGGTTTCACCGTCGCAGTGATCGAAACTGGGGATTCAGTCCTCAATAATATTAATGTTTCTGCCGTGGCGGGCTACGGTCGAGCATTTGGGACGCATATTGACTGGGCCTACCAAACCGAAGACCAAACATACGCTGGAGGATCGAAGCAGATTATCCGTGCTGGGAAGGCTATTGGTGGTACAAGCACTATGAACGGTAATCTGACCATCTAATCTTGGCCGTTCAGTGGAACGAACCTGTGCAAATCCATTGCGCCTATGCTAACCTCTCGTCACATAGGGATGTCGTACACTCGAGCGCAAAAGGTTCAAATTGATACCTGGGAACGAGTCGGAAACAAGGGCTGGAACTGGAACAACCTTTTCACATATTATAAGAAATCAGAAGCGTTCCAGGTGCCCACACCCGAACAAACTTCACGTGGGGCGGATTATTACATTGCCTATCATGGGGAAGATGGCCCGCTCAAAGTCGGCTGGCCTCGAGCAATGACAAACAGCAGTGTGTTACCTGCGGTTGATGAGACGTTCCAGCAACTGGGGCTTCCATATAATAGGGATTGCAATGGTGGTAGCATGGTGGGACTTACGGTCCATCCAAACACCGTCGACAGCGAGGCTGATGTTCGCCATGATGCAGCCAGAGCTTACTATTGGCCTTACGAAAGTCGTTCTAATCTCAAGATTATATCCAACAGTCATGCCAATAAGATCATCTGGGCAAACGATTCCAGCAGCGAGGCCGTTGCTATTGGAGTTGAAATCACCGGGATCAATGGAGTTGAGATGATATACGCTTCCAAGGAAGTAATTGTATCGGCTGGGTCCCTCGGATCGCCGATGCTGCTGGAGCTATCCGGTATTGGAAATCCTGATATTCTCCATCGGTTTGACATTCCTGTACAAGTCAACATTTCCACTGTTGGTGAGAACTTACAGGACCAGACCAACAATGGGTTCTCCTATGAAGGGAACGAGTTCTGGCTTGGCTCGCCAACCCTTTCTGCTCTACCATCAGCTGGTCACATATTTGGTGACAATATTCTTACTGTTGCGTCTCTTGTCAACTCAAGCCTCGCAGAATATGCAAAACAAGTGTCGGCAATCTCCCACGGTGTAGTCGAAGAAGCGAATCTTCTAGCTGCTTTTCAACTCCAGCACGATCTAATATTCAAATCACAAGTTCCATACGCGGAGATTGTATTGCTTCCTATCGGACACTCGTTTTCGAGTGAATATTGGCCTCTTCTCCCTTTCTCGAGAGGAAGTGTCCACATAAACTCCACAGACGGCTCCCAACCGCCCTCTATCAATCCCAACTACTTTATGTTTGGACAGGATCTGAAAGCCCATGCTGATGTAGGTCGATATATCCGCAAAGCGTTCAGTACTGCCCCCCTGAGCAACCTTGTTGGAGAAGAAGTAGCGCCAGGACAGCAGCATGTTCCAGAAAACGCGTCGGAATCTACATGGGAGAGCTGGGTTAAATCAACATGTCAGTATTGCTTCTTCGCATCAACCCAGAGCTCGAGGGGATTGACTGACCTCCTTCAGATAGATCAAACTTCCACCCAGTTGGCACTGCCAGCATGCTACCTCGGGACAAAGGTGGTGTTGTCAACCCCGAGCTCAGGGTTTACGGTACCAAAAATGTCCGAGTGGTTGACGCTTCTATCCTGCCCTTCCAAATTTCTGGCCACTTGTCGAGCACTCTTTACGCCGTGGCCGAGAGAGCGTCTGACCTGATTAAGAAGGGGTACATTTTTTAGGTGGCCTTTTGAATACAGCAGCGGATGATCGAGTGTCACTATACACCCCGATCACTCAAGTAAATTGCCTTTGAAATATCTTAGTTTCGTTTGCTGAAGGCTGGGACGAGCTCACTGATGCCGGTGAAGACTCCGAGCCTCCGACTTGGCTGACTTTAACGGGGTTTTTTTTTAATACGCGTAACCATGTTGAATAGAGCACATGGTTTTTCTGATCTCGAGGGCAACCTATCCTATGGGGGGGTGGACGACCGAGCCTGAGTGCGGGTTACAATACATTACTTACCGTTTTTTAGGAGATCTGGTTGGTTCCCGCCAATGTGGATACCATCCTATTCATGAAAAATGATAAATGATAAGGCTAGGTTCACTCCGTAGCTTTGCTTCGAGTTTTATGAAACTTGGCCAGACGATATTTAACTCTACTCTCTAGGCGTCCTCTAAATATAAAGATTGGAACCTAGGTAGGGCGTAAGGAATTAATGGTTAAAGTTATTGTCTAGAACGGTGCTAGTAGATATAGGGCGAGATATAAATAGTTAGACTAGAGCGTTCTATCCTAAGTTACGATCTATTACGACCTCTAATAACTCCTAGAAATTTATAGATTATAGAGAGTAGGCCTTGACAAGTCCCGCAGATTTGGTGCTGCCTTAGACCTCGCTGGCGCAACTTAGCGCGCTCAACGATGCTATGAAGAGTAGGCTTTGACACAACCCATGAATGGGTCGAAACCTTCGACCCAAGACCCAACCCAC
>LACB01000295.1:0-34529 GCA_030142185.1 Penicillium thymicola
GGGCATCGCCAGGGGGAGGCGGAGGGGGAGGGCTGCCAGCACCTCCAGGGTACATTGGAGCCATACCAGGAGGGGGAGGAGGCGCGCCCATACCAGGAGGGGCAGCACCAGGAGCGCCCATGCCAGGAGGGTAAGCCGCATATCCACCGTATCCACCGTATCCACCACCATAGGCAGGCTGCTGTCCGCCAGGAGGGGCCTGTTGCTGCCAAGGAGCAGCACTTGGGGCAGTACCAGGAGCAGCATAACCACCTTGAGATCCGTAAGTGTAGTCGCGGGCTTGGGGTTGGACTTGGGGTTGGTTCTGCGCAGCCCAGGGGGCAGGACCACCCTGGTTGCGAGATCCATAATCGTCACGAGATCCATAGTTGTCGCGAGATCCGTAGTCATCACGAGGGCGAGGTTCACGGCGTTGTTGCCATGGAGCCACATCACTTTGGGGTGGTGGTCCCCGTTGTTGCCAGGGCTTCGAATCACGGTCATCAGGATGGCCTTCACCGCCATCAGGACCGGCTTCAATGCGACGGGGTTCGTATTCGCCAGGGGCACCACCAGACAACTCGTTCATCAATTGCTAAGTGAAATGTCAGTATAATGTCTGATAAAGCAGTCATGGACAAAAAAGAACTTACCTCCATCTCGCGATCCACGGCATCACCAGCGCCAACAGCACGATCGCCACGTCTGTCCGCGCCACCGGCGTTGCGCCAGTCACTGCCTTTCTGGCGATCAGGACAATCGCGAGCCATATGGCCAGCATTGCCACAGACACGACAGATGATGTTCGCAGTGAAGTTACGCTGTTCGGGACAGTCATACTTGCGATGTCCGATTTGACCACCTGAAAATCACAGTTAAAATTAATTGCCCAACAAAAAACGTTTTAAAGGTGTTCACTTACAGTTCTGGCAAGCCTGGTTTTCGTCGTCGCGAAGGGTACCGTTAAGAGCAGCCAGCTCACGAAGTTGGTTGCGCTTGAGCTCGTTCTGGCCTTCGGGGATAGATGCGGCCTGATAAATTGTCAATATCGGGGTTTTTTAACCCACAAAATGAGACAAGGGAACTTACTGTTTCAATGACATTGTGGACAAGCTTCTTGGCCTTGTTAACCTTTTCTTCGGTTTCCGCCATAATCAGGCAGTGAAGATCTTCTTCCTGGTTGCTACCGTGAGCGGCGTCAGATCGACCTTTTCCTTCTTTGACGGAGCCTTTGCCTCGAATGGCAATCTTAGCACCGGACTCGGTCTCCATCTTTTTCAAGGTGTTTCCACGAGGTCCTATGAGTAAGCCAACTGTAAAAATAGCAAGAGCTAAGTGTTAGTGATCCTGTAATTGTTTAAAATATGTGCAGCATCAAGCACCACGGTTTAGCAAGAAACAAGCCGAGGACATCCAAGATGGTATGCCTTGTCAGCTCGAGTCGAGTAGGGACTCGTGATAAACGCAATGGAAGAATGGTTAGGAGTTAGAGGGTTAGTTATCATACTGAAGTTAATCTCTGGATAGTCATTCACGGGGACGTAGACCTTCTCCTGGGTCTTGGTGGGGCGTCTGTAGTCAGAAGGCGGGTTGTAGTTAGGAATGGTCTTGATGGCCTTCTCGACCAGTTTATGACGTTCATCCTCGAGACGCTTGCGATAACGGTACTCGCGAGTGTTCACACGTCTTCCGAAGTTATCGTACTGGGGAGGTGGCGAAGGAGATCTGTTAAGAAAGTCAGTATACAAGTAAGCACAAATTACAAAAGACGAAAGAACGTACCTGTCACCATCGGCGGGGACCACATCGTTGATTCGAAGCTTCTGGCTGATTTCCTCGATACGAAGGTGAAGTGTGTAAGCTTCAAGCTGTTCGCTGGTGAAGTTCGCCATGATCATAGTCGGCAGGCCCATAAGACCGGCGGCCTTGTTCTCTTGCTGGTCACCCCAGCGGTTGCGCTTCTTGCGCCTCTTGCCATCGCCATCGGTGTTCAGGGGACCTGGATCGGCTTTGAAACGAAAGTCAGACTTGATTTGTTTTTAACCCTTTCACCTTGGAAGAAACATACCTCGAACAGGGCTGCGCCCACGCTTTGGGCCATCGGGGCCCATAGACGAAGAGGGCATAGAAGAAGGGGTCGCAGTGCAACTTTCCTCCTCACCATCCTCGCCGCCCATGCGTCGTCGACCGAGCGGGATGTTATTGGAGCCAGTTATTCCTTGGTTGCGCCAAGCCATGACTGCTGCTTTGGATAAAAAAAAAGTGAGTAGTAAGTGATCTAGGTGGAAAGGATGAAAGAAGCTTCCTTCAATGTTCAAGAGGCGAGCATTCACACGTGATTCTAGCAAAATCTTATTTAGTAGGCGGTGGCGAAGATATCCTCGGATTTATGTATGTCCGGACTGAAACCTTCGGCCCGGAGACTTGTTTGACCGCTCCGCTTTACTTTCAGGGTGAAATAACTACGGAGTAGCCATGCCAAGCGACCAACACCAGGGACCTGGTGTTGGAAGGTTGTTGGGCGCTTGGCACGGCTAGTTAAGACTCAGGTTTTCAACACAAGTGATATGGTCTTTTAAGGACATTCCGATGTCTTTTTAGATGGTCTCTCTAGCTGTCTTCCTGGCTGTATGTGAAGGATGTGAAAGCATAAACTGTGTAGAGGCCTTATCCCTTATTTCCTTTTGGAGGTTATATTGGTCCAACTTTAATAGCTATTGTGAAGGCTCATATGGAGCTGACTTGTGAAAACCGAGACTTTTCGATAAAAGAGCAAGGGAATCCTCGAAAGGCCAGACGGCCTATAACTATATGATGAGAGAGAGTTAGATGAGAGATAAAACGCGGATTCCATTAACTTCCTCATTCAGCTGCCAGTCAAGTCCATCCTCGCAGCATAACTAGGACTCAGTCTCTCTCCTTCCCTCTGACACAAATTTCTACTTCTAAGGCGCCATACTAGAAACCGTGCTAGATCATCGACGAAGCAATGAATATGCCGCCAGCAACCGATTCGATAATTCACGCCCGAAGAAGAAGGATATTCGCCAATGCTTAAGTATCCCGGACTAATGTGGAAATCATGTGGAAATCGTCGACTTAATGAATGACAATGAGAGAAGATACTTTGCGTGGAATTGGCGAGGTCACCCTCGAAAGTCACCAGGCTCCAGAACGTCTGTAGCCAATTCATCCGAGATGATGTCGTCAGATCGGAACACCTTTCACTTTTCTCATGATGTTCAAGGCTAGCAAACATTCCAAGATTTCTTACGAGCTTCGATGTATCTGGTTCTAGTCGCAGAATTCTCGAGTCTGTGTTCTGGAGAAAGTCTGGATATATTAGCCCAAGTCCTGTGAGAGAAATGAGAGCACTGAACACAGAATATCAAGAGAAGGCAAAGGAGATTGAAGGGAACGGAAAGAACTCAGAAATTACAAAGTATGTAGCTTACATCGAGTTTTAGGGCAAATTTTCAATTGTTGCTGCGATCCCAGTAGGACCTAGGCTCAGTACCTAGGTAAAAAGGGTTGGTCTCCCCGGTTTTCAATCTAAATCTCCCAACTGCTTCTCCTTTTTCCATTGTTTCAGGTCAAACGTGCCTTCCCGTAGTTCATCCAGTTGTCCATTCCACATAAAAGCAACCCCTTCAATCGTCTTTTCCGTGCTATCGTCATAATTTAGAAGTTCAATCAAGCAAGGTCTTAACTTATACCTGTCGGTCTCATAGGCCGCAAGCCGATCAAGTTGCGTCTGCGACAGAATTTCATACGCCATGCCATCAACTACATGGAGCGGCTCTCCATCAAGAAGGGCAGGGCAGGGCCCCCAAAGCTTGATTTCGAACCCTATCACTCTAGCACGACACATGACGGGGGATCGCTCTGAAGATTTCAAGACTTGAGAGAGCGTATGTGGATCCATTAATGTCCCATAGGAAAAGCAATATTCTCTTCGGAAGGGATCTCTAGGCCAACTATCTTCAGCAGAATTGTCAGGTTCTGTTTGGTTCTGCCTTCGTGCGTCTGCCGAGTCATTGTATTCAAGGAATTTGCGGAGCATCAGGGAGGGGCGTGTGTCGCTCATTGTGTGAGTATACAGGTGTTCACCTCAACAGGCCAGAGATCAGATCAGAGAACGCGGGTGATAACACTGTGTATTCTATTATCTCTGTGGTGTAATGCCATGGAGAGAAAAGGAAATAGATAGCTCCCGAAATCTCTCTGCTAGGCTTCCAAAATTCCAACCTTCCAAGGTTGGAAGTCTAGAAAGAGTACGTCAGTTGTAGACCTCCCGAGGCCCAATTTGGGAGGGGTCCCCCGCTGCTTTTTTCTGCCCCTTTGGGCAAGGTCGGCCCTGGAGGTGACCAGTTAGTTATACAAATGTAGCATAAAACAACACTCATTAAAAATGTTAAGTTTACAGTCTCATGATTCGAATATCGTTTCAAATTATCTGCTCTGCTATTCAATTGTCATCAATGTCTTATCGGTTCTTCAAACTTTGCCTTTGGCATCGGCCTGCATCCCCTGTTGAATCCAAGCCCTGGCGTCAGCAGCTGCCTTATCCACAGCCGCCTTATCCTTGATGAGTTCTTTAACTGTATGAAGAGCAGGAACATGACGGCCCTTCTCAGTACCCGGTCGCTGGGCCATGAGTTCCTCCCAGGCCTTAACATTCGGGAACTCGTCAATATCAATACCGGCCCATCCTGCAGCGGCCACCCACCCCCAGTGTGAGATATCGGCAATAGAGACATGGTCACCGACAATATAACCAGACTTGGACTCAGCCAGGTGCTTGTCCAATACACCATACAATCGGCGTGACTCATTGACGTATCGGTTCACGCCGTACTCAATGCGCTCTGGGGCGTACCGCGAGAAATGATTGGCTTGGCCTTGCATGGGTCCTAGGCCCGCATTCTGGAAGAACAGCCAGCTCTTCATCTCGTAGTATTCCCGCGTGCCTTTGGGGAATGAGATTTTGTAATCTGTATCGTACTGTTCTGTCAAGTATTCCAGAATGCTTCCAGACTCAAACAGCCGGATCTCCTGGCCATCGCTGAAGGTGTCTGTCAAGGCAGGGATGCGGCCATTGGGGTTTATCTTTAGGAACCAGCTGTACGGATGTCAGATCTGTTTGTGTAGATAGTTGTCGAGATGTAAGCACATACTCTTCCTTTTGTGTGTTTTTCGAGATGTCAATCTTCTCGACTTTGTATGGCAGGCTGCGATTTATTAGCACTCAAGCTTCAAGGAGGCCAAGGAAACTACTATACCCAAGCTCCTCTAGCGCGATGGAGATCTTGATACCATTGGGGGTCTGGGTCGTGTAGAGGGTGATGTTTGGTTGCGCCATATTGATAAAACAAGAAATAGCCCTGAAGAGTAAACCTGAGATGATTAAAGAGGTCGAATTATTGCTGTGTTCGAAGATAGATCGATGGTTTAAGTATGAGATGGCTGAGGTCATACGGATTTATGAGGTCATACGGATTTATAAGCTCGAGCAACTAACTCCCGAGGTCGCGGAATGTTCTCCCGAGGTCTCCCCGATCTCGGGAGGGTCGTTGAGTAATCAATATCATATCACATTTCCCACCTGAGGTGCCAATGCACGAACCCAGCTTAAGTTCTACTGCGTGGGGAGTAAGTCCCCTCTATTATGCATTGCTGACAATTGTAGTACCCCTCGGGTGCAGAAGGCTGCCTGTTATTTTCATTCAATGTACTGGAATGCTGACAAAACCTAGGAAAGAACCTAAACAAACCAATCGTAATAGTAAGAGTATGCATGGTGCAATTCACCTTCTTCGTAATCTTGGGCCTAGGTCACTGTCAGTCAATGTCGCACACACTTTGGTCGGAACTTACCAAAGCTTTAGCGAAATAGTGCATCATCTCGTTTTCTTCTTCAACCCAGGCTCTTTGCATTGTCGAAAGACTCTCCGAGAACGTTTGGGCGGAATCGAAATCTATCCAGAGGACCCTCCCCTGGTCTCTAGAGATCATCATATTCCTCGGCTTAGGATCACCATGAAGAACCCCCGCAAGATGAATGTCCTCGAGTATATGACTAAGTTCACGTAGGTATTGCGATGTGAAGTTGTCAAAGACTATTGGCTGCATGTTCGGGACGTATTCAATGAGAATGGCATTTGGAGACAGCTTGTCACCAAGGAACATTTGCAGGCTAGGCCAGAGAGTCGGTTGTATGTTGGTGATTGTTCCGTAGAAGTCTGGAACAGCTCCTCGGTCGCACAAACCTTTGGCTTTCAGCCGCCAATACGCAGTAGATCCGCAAACAAAAAGGTTCACTTCTTGGTCGGGAGGATCGTGTTCAGAAGAACCTCTATCATGATACTAAAAGTGGTTAGGAGGGAGTTAGGCTAAGCAGACTTGCACTTACCACCTTCATTACGCATGTTGTCCCATGGACAAGCACGTTGAAAACCACTGAGTTCTTCGACTCTTCCAACTTCTGAAGGAACGTCACATCGGCAACCCCCAACTCACGAGCCTCTTGAATCATGAGTGTTTGAATCGGGTTCTAGTTGACGGGGGTTAGGAGTTGCGCCAAGTTAGGGTACACCTCACGGTACCCCCCGTCGGCTGTTGTAGTTAGGGGAGGTTACCGTCGGCGTCAGGGGTTACCCCTGTCCTGTATGTCCCCTGTCCCCTGTCCCCTACACTGCCCGGCTAATGTGCCTCTAATTTGACTACTGATTAGAACTGGGATAGCATTCTACATACACATAGGAGCAGGTTATTTCCTAATCTTGCCTTATAACATTGCTCTTTCTTTTCTTCCTCCTTTTCCTACTTCCACCCCCCCCTCCTATTGCTTTCGAGCGGCCTGTGCTGGCTTCTGCCCTATGATAAGATGGAAATATGAATAAAGCCGCAGATCCTTTTGCTGTAATTCCTCCTGCGCCCGATTAATTAGGGCACCAGTGTCTTCCTTTGACCAGCCTAATGTCTTGGTGAATAGACGCAGCGTGTATCCCTCCAGCGCGCACTGCATCTGGTATACATAGAAACTCCCAATTCTTTTCAGATTTGGGTCGTCACTCCACTCGCCAAAGGGAACCTAGTGACAGGCACTCAAAAGTCAGCCGCTCAGGCTACAATACATACGGATTATCTTTGAATTCTTGTTCTATTTTAGACTCACCTACCTTGAATATCTGTTCATCGACTTGCACAAAGCCAGCTGAGTGCATTAGCTCCTTCTGCTCGGCTATCACGTTGATTCGCTTGTCAAACTTGGCCGCTGCCTCGTGTATCAGCGCCTCCCACTCCCTTAATGTCACTAGCCGGGCTTCATCCTGCGCGTTATCGGTAAAGAAGCGCAAGTCATTCTCCCACACTTCTAACCACCCCCCGGGGAGAAGATGGCGGAACGCGTTAGCGTAGAACCTATCATAGTCGGTAATGACCCCGCCTAGCGACTGCGCATGGATCAAATGAAACACCTGTTTTGTAGTAAACGGCCAATCGCCCTTAAGCTCGTGGTGCTCGAAATACTATACCCGTTAAGCGCGGGGCAGGACGATGTCGGTCTAGCGCCATGATCGTCCAGGAGCCGCTACGGGTAGCGAACTCGAGAAACTTATGGTTTTTCTTGACCGGATCTAGGGGGGCAATAAAGGTTCTGCCGTCTAGAAGATGATGCCAGATGGTGCTGATCATCGCGTGTGCTGTGGTAGCGTTTTCGTCATCTGGAAAGGGGAATTCGGCCTTGAAGCCATAATAGCGGCGTCCATTTTCGTATGTGTGGTTATTGCGTGTAGCCAGCCGATTCGATTCCATTTTTCTTTTCCGTTAGCTACTTTCTTTTTTGGTGAGTGGAGATCGGGTCCAGGAGATGAAAGAGGAAGAAAAGGCGGATGCCCTGGGGATTCCTTCTCCCGAGGAGCGCTGACAAGATATGGTAAAGAATTTTGCTCCAAGAGTAACGTGCTCTAGTGCCAGTCGATTGTAAATTGTAATCTGGATTATCAGGTAACCATATAACATGCATCAAAAGCCGCCAGAAGAGCAGCAGGGACAAATAGAGACTGACGCGGGTGTGGCTGACTGCGGACCGGAAAAAGAGGAGAACGATGATTTGTTTGTGTACAAGCTACTGTACCAAGGGAATGATTTTGTTTTTAGACTAGCTTAAATGTCCTACAGCTTGTGATTGGTCAACTTTACTTGTTCCAAGGTTGTATGTGGATCCTCTCTATGTTCTATACGCGTATCCGCAAGCCGATCTATAGAAAGACCCAAAATTAAAAAAAAAAGAAGATTCATCTATCTTGAAAATGTCCGAAAATCTCGACTTATAAAGGCTCTAAATCCTTCAGATTAGGTCCGCTCAACTCATAACACTTTCTTTCTTCGCGCGTCCATATAATCGCCAAACATGTCTGAACTCGTGTCTCGTTCCTATAAATTTTGGAACTATGCACCCTCGATACCAGCAGCTGTCATTTTCATGCTGATATTCATGGTCCTAACGGGCCTTCATTCTTGGAAAATGTTCAGAGCCAGAACATGGTTTTGTATAGCATTTACCTTAGGCGGCTTTTGTATGTCGACTCCCTTCCCTTGCAATCTTATCCTTCCATGCCCCGAAGACCAGACGCTGACCTGCATTGCAATCAAGTCCAGATCATCGGTTACATTGGCCGCTGCATTGCACACAACAATACAGTTGCAATGGGACCGTACATTGTCGCCAACGTATTCATTCTGCTCAGTCCTACACTCTTCGCCGCAACTATCTACATGACCCTTGGTCGAGTCATCCGTCGGGTTCGAGGAGAACATCTTTCTCCCATTCGGGTCTCGCGCCTTACGAAAACATTCGTCTGGTTCGATGTGTTGTCCTTCGTTGTCCAGGGAAACTCCTCATCTCTCTCGGCTATGGGACACCCCCAGTGGGGAAAGGTGTGCGTTATTGCCGGTTTGGCAATTCAACTCATTTCCTTTTCCCTCTTTTGGGTAACCGCCATCATGTTCGCAAAGCGCCTTCGTCGTACACCCACGCCCGAATGTCTCAAGCCTGGTATCTCCTGGCAACGATCAATGCATATGCTATATGCTGTCAGTGCTCTCATTTTGGTCCGCTCTATTTTCCGGATCATTGAATATGTCATGGATAATGATGGTTATCCTCTTATGCACGAGTGGACATTGTATGTGTTTGATAGTTTGCCGATGGTGACGGTCATGGTTATCTTCTTTGTTTGGTATCCTGACCAGGTGAGCCTTGATGCGGATTTCGATGGAAATATTCCGCTTGCACACAGCGACTCTGGAGTTTGAATTTATTATGCTTGAATCGAGGCTCGGTATACGGTTGTTTACTTGGAATTTTGGTTTCCTTTTGTATATAGATAGTTTGTTTCTCTTATAAAACAATTGCATTTTTTTTTGCTATATTTAGGACATGCTTCAAATATCCCTATCTTTCATACTTTGCAGTAATCAAGCATATTTACTCCAATAGACATCATAGATAACACCCAACATCTCCATACTACTTAATTT
This sequence comes from Penicillium thymicola, assembly GCA_030142185.1. Classification (NCBI taxonomy): domain Eukaryota; kingdom Fungi; phylum Ascomycota; class Eurotiomycetes; order Eurotiales; family Aspergillaceae; genus Penicillium; species Penicillium thymicola. Next base: position 9,523 of record LACB01000295.1, read on the forward strand.
AGGGCCACCCAATTTAGGGACCCGGCCCCCATCGATGGATGCCCCCACTTTAGCATCGGGTTCGAATACGCGTATAGATTTTGCCTCTCAACCGAGTGGAGTTTTAGTATGTAGAGTTCATATCCACTAGTATAAATATCTCCGCCTTGATACGCAGAAATAAACACGGTTAAACTAGTGGAACCAAGGCAGCAATACAATGGAATTCGGTATTTAGAACGAATAACCCAGATCTATCGAAATTCCGTGATGCTGGGGGCAAGATGCTTACATACCATGGCCTGGTGCGTATGGGCACAGGATTCTGTCATACGTCTTCTCATCTTCTGAAGAGTATTTTACTGGAAGACTTGTAGGCGCATTGTCAGACTCAACTCAAGCAACAAGGCTGTCGAACATAGTAGAAGGACGCCCAAGCAGTGTCCCATCATTGGTGCTTCGAACAACTTATAGTAATCATGAACAAAATATGAAACCCACAACGAACGAAGTACAAAGGTACTGGGAATTTAACATCTGCCGATGCAGTTTATTGTGCGTAATGATTTGCTTCTGTTTATTTTTTTGGTTGATACTCCTATGGGCTTGTTATGAGGAAATGTCGAGATTGATGAATGGTTTGTCAGGCTGGCAGCTACATAAGTAGCCCTCTGTTTGTAGGATATGCAACGCTTTCTTTCTTTCTTTCTTTCTTTCTCTTCTAGCTCCTAGTAGTTACACCAAGAAAGACGAAGTCGGCAATTTTTCTGTGGACCGCTATCTACATTGTTGGTGAGCTTCGATGTCTAGATTAAGAACAACCGTTAATCGAGTCGTGCATTTTGCAGGAAAGATATGTACAACTCTATAGACCGATATGACAGAAAATCACTGCCAAAAAGGAACAAAAAGACCAAAAAGTATACAAGAAAAGCCAGCTGAAAAGCAAACCGAACAGGCAAGTGAAGGACAATACAACAGTATAACCCTACATAAAAAGATGACAGTGACCAACCATCAGAACAGATACGCTCATACGCCAAAGCAAAAAGACACCAACTTATATATCATGTATATAAGTCTACCAAGAGAAACTCTCTTCCACATAATCAACGCTGGACTGAGACTGTCTCTTGCGACAAACACGGCGAACGTCATCACTCAGACCGCCATTGCCACAGACAAGCACACCCATGGCGCCAACTTGATTCTCGACCTCCATGCCGACCAGCGTATCAATATTAGGACGACCAGGGAACATCTGCACAGTCGCAGAGGGACTCTGGATCTCCTTGGTGTTACGCGGCCGCGTAACAAAGAGCATGATGCGCAGGACTTCACGGCGGCGATCCATCGCCAAGATACTGGTCATCCAGGGCCGGATCCACTCCAGGTGTTCGGGGGACTGGATGATCCAGACGAGTGTGACGCGGCGGGCAGCGACAGTGCCGTTCGCGAACCCAGAAACCAGGTGGCGTACAAAGGGAACGTGGTGGGTGATACCGACTCCGCCGGCGAAGAGCATCACAGTACCGTATGAGTCCATGGTGTGGATGTTACCATATGGGCCCTCGGCAAAGGCGCGGAGGGTAATCTGTGAGCTCGGGGAGTTTGCGGCACGCTGGAAGAGCTTGTCGGTCATTCCGGTGCGGCGGCGAACGAGAAGAGAGATTGTTTCTTTTTGGGGTGCGCTGAGGATGTCTTTGCTTGTGAGTGGGAGTGACTTCTCGTCGGTATTGCTGTCTTCAGCTTCGCTCCAGCCAACGGAAAACGGGTGCGAGGTCCACAAGCCCACTGATGGGATGTAGAGGTAGATGTGCTGGCCCGGGCGGAAGGTCCAGGGGCGGGCCATGCGCAAAGTAATGCGCATTGCGTCGCCGTGCATGGCCTCGATGGTTGCGGTTGTGGATTCACGGCCGCAGTTGCGGTACACAATGATTAAGAAGCGGGTGGCTCGCTCGAGGGCCCAGAGGATGATGGATGCAAGCAGATAGGTTTGCGCTGGTAGGTTATTGAGATGAACCCAAAGGAAGCCCATGGAAAGGGCTGCAATGACAATGTGCAAGTGGAGGAATGTCTCATAGAATGCATGGCGAATAGGCGAGGGCGAGTGCAGCAAGAGCGCAGTGAATGCACAAGCGGCTACCAAGCCGGTCAGCAAAAAGTTGCTACTACTCAGAGCCATTCCGACAACATTCCAGCCTTTCTCGTTGGCTTTGGGGATAGCCCATGCAAACACATGCGCAAGACTCTCCAGAACCACGATGCGGCCGAGCCATCGGTGGAGCAGATTCCATGTATCGAAAGGCACATGGAGCATAGCAATGAGGGGGTTGCTACGGCCGGCCATCAAGACCAACGGGATCAAGTTCACCGTTGCCATAACTCCAGTGCGGTTACGGATAACACCAGCAAGGGTGTCTGACTCGGATCCATAAGGGGTTGTCACACAGCAGAGCGTGACGTTCATGGCGATAACGCCGGTGACAAGGAAGGCATGGAAGCGGCTAGGCAAAGTACCCATGTTAAGAGCCGATGAGAGCTGGAGTTCACGGTTGTGTCGGTTGCGGAACAACGCAGCGTATATGATATGGTCCTTGATCCAGGCAAAGGTATTGTGTGTAGAGACGAAGTACCGTTGTCGGTCATCGGTGAAGCTTGCCAGGCGTCGAAGATGGCGAGAGAAGCGGAAGGCGAGCTGCCAGATGTAATAAGCGGCGGCAGCACATCCAAGGGCGAGGAGTGAATAGCGTGCCAGATCATCATTGACGGCTTCGTAGTAGGGAGAGTAGCCACCAGATCGTTTTTCGATGTATTCAATATCCATTGCGCTGGTCAGTCCGGCGAGGGACATCGCCAGAAGAAAGGAGTGCATGACGACCAACCAAAGATACCGCACTTTAAGTGCTTAGGATTGAACTTGATGTGTTATTTAGCGAGGCCAGCTCGCTGGAAAAGAGTGGATTGGATATCTATCCGACCCCAGGAAGGCTCGGAAGATATTGTCGAGTAGAACAGCAAACAAAACAACCCCAGGTTGCTTGGTCAAATGGCAGAAGCAAGGATTGAAGGGATTCAGGCGTTTAGGGGGTTTTCCGCTGGGTGGCTGGTGTCAAGTAAAGGACCTGCCTATATCTAATGTATAGAATTCAGAGCGAAAGCATGGGATAAAAGCCGTATATCGATATTTTTCAGTCCAATTGGGCTCTGTGAGAAGCAATAATGTTCACAGAACAGCGGACGATGTTTGTTAAAGGCTGTTGTCGACGGGCAACGAAAGGAATGCTAGTGATCCAGTCACTGCCAAGAAGAAAAATGGGTTAATGATGGGAATTTGTCGGAAACAATGAAGATTGTCTCGAAAACAAAGGCAAAATAAATGAGACAATGTTGATTGTCGTTTAAAAAAAGGAAAGAATAACAATGAAAGATCGAAAATAGATAGAAGAAAGGACTGTTTCCCCTTGTGTTCAGTCCAGTGAAGAAAGAGAAAGACAGAGTCAGGACCAACCGAACCAATATGTAGAAGTCAACCAAGACTCTCCACCTCTAGCACGGCCCATATCATGTGGAATTCGCTTTTCCATTTTGATTTCCGGGTCTTTTTCTTCAATTTTTTCTCGAAAGAGGGGGGTTTGGCGCTGGGGCCACAGATCGGTTCAAGGGGATTTTTCATGTGCGTATGGAGTAGAAAGGTAGACGATCCTGCAGATCCAGTGCAGCGAATCGGGGGCTCATATTTACAGATAGCCTCTGTAGAGTTTAGTGGAATATGGACCTAGAACATACGACAGGTCAAGCCCGAGTTGTCATAACGTGGCGGGAATACCGATCAAGGGTTGTGACTGGCCAGCACTGAACAACAGTGAAACAGCCAGTGGACAGGCAGAGTTTGACAAGGATCAACAACCACACAGGCCGACATCGATCCGCGGCAATGCTTGGCCTACGACTGGCTTGTTTGAGAAAGGGGCTTTTTCTTCATCGATAGGCCAATCTGAAGTCGGAAGTGGGGAAAAGGAGGGTATGTGGAGGTCACGTTTTCATATTCGACTGGTCTCCTTTAGCGCCCAGTTCAACTCAGAACACAAAAACGAACGGAGTAACCCACATTAGGGGCCGTGAAACAGTCCGGACATGGGCTATTGCTCGACTCCGTATGTCGTAGTCATCACTGTAAAAAGTTATCTCTCCGTCTTCAGGGGGGGTGGTTTCTTGGCGCTTCATTTATATCAGACTCTAATCTCCTCTCACAGAGAATTCCCCCGAGAAACTATGCCTTGGCCAAACGCTCTTTGATGAACTTGGAATAATTATTAGTACCATTGGTCCTATACTCCGTAGTAGTTTGGCAAATTGAAACGAGAACATATGTAGAGAGTACTCCGTATAATCCAATATCTTATATCCTAATTGCGTGCTGCAAGTCTATATCATCCAAGGCCATTCCGTGTTGGCGCCGGAGTTTCGTCGGTGTACAATTTGTTTTATCTTATGTGCCAGATAAAGTGCGCATATGACTTGTCTCAGACCAATCTCCAATTTTGGGGTCTTTCCATTGGCATCGCGAGGTCCAAAGGCTAGTTCAAAGTTGAGAAAACAACTAAAAACGACTAACTATAGAGATCCTGAACAAACGTCCAACAACAAAAAAAACACCAATCCAAGGCCATGGGTATCAAATCAAAAAATCCTAAACACCGATTTCCCAAAAAAAGCGGACCGCCCATTCATATCCACCGTTCCCTCCAAAAGAAATGAATCAAGATATTGTAAACAGTCGGTCAAGCTAAGTCATGTTGTAGACAGCCAAGACATTCCTCTGCAATGTAAGATGTGATAGGCATCCCATAACCATAGACGAACCAGGAGACTATGGGGGATACCCGACACTCTGCCGGCGCAGGTGAACTGTCACCGGTCTCACGTAGGACCAGCCAAGAAAGCCCGGGCCCCACTCAGAAAAAGCTGAGCTCGTCGTCACTATCGCTATCCTGATAGCATGGAATAGCCGTTTGTCGAGGTATTGGCGGCTCAACAATATGACGCATGGTTGAAACCGAAGGGCGCGTAGACCCTCGCCTCTCTACTGTGCGATGGACCTGCTTTACCGCACGCTCCAAAGTCGGCCGAACAATAGGCTGGCATGGGCTGCTTTCTTTGTGATTGATGATCACAACTTCAACCTTCCGTGTCTGTTGTGTTGCGGAGGTCGTCCGTCTAGTCAGATTGGTGCTGCGCTCTCGCAAGATGCCTCGGCGAGTGACTGGCTCCACGTTAGAATTGGATTTAGTCGGGGTAGGTGAGCGTATTTCGGGATTGTTCCCACTCCTGTCAACTACAATCACAGGGGTGGGTCGTTGGCGTTTTCTAGGTCGTATGGATGAAACTTCGCTGTCCTCGAAAGTTCGCTTGGTCGCCATCAGCGGAGGCGATGAAGTCAAACTTGAGGTAGTGTCTCGGAAGTAATCAGGCCCAGGTGAGCTGCTGTCTGTGTCTGTAGAGGAAGAGATGCAGGGCACTGGGCTTGATAACATGCGCATGGGTCTTCGGGCCTTTTGCACTAGGATGGGCTTTCCTTTGGTCGGCGGCGTAGATGCCACCCACTCGCCTATGCTATCTTCCCACCGAAACAGGCCCGCACTCCGGCTAGACTCCTCGGCTTCTTCTAGAGACCTTTGGGCAGTCTCTTCCTGATGCTGTTTTGTTACGGCCGCATCTTGAACATCGACGGCCCACATGTGGTCATCGGGATCTCCTGTAGCTTCTGCAAACTCCATGGCGGCTTCTGCAGCCACTCGCCCAAGGAAAGTAGATAAGGCTGGTGTATCGGCTAATTGGACGAGTTGCGAAATCATGCCACGTATTTCGCCGCTAGTACGTTCGGTTTCATCTTCTGCACCTTTTTTGAGGCCGCGAAACGCTTGGTGCACAAACAACGCTAGCTCTCTAATCATGCCCGAGTGAGATACTATAATCTGCGCGCATTCGTCAACACTGGCTGTTGACGCCATCATGTAGTGGTCATTATCCAATAAAAGTTTGTCGTTGCATTTTACAAGGCTGGTGGCCAACAAGATGCAGCCACGGCGTAAGAATTGATGAGTATGGTTAGCCCGCTGCGGAACAGAATTTGAATCCAGTTCTCGCCGTAGAGCAATGTGGAGATAGCTTGTAATATAGCTAGCCTTCGTTCCATCCGCACAATCAATATCATTGGGGGCACGAGACCGTGAAATATGCATGCCGCAGAGTGCTGCCATGACGCTTATGACGTGGTTGCTCAGTGCGTCTTCCACCTGCAAGGGACAAGGCCGCGCAAAATTTGAGATTTCCCACGATGTGGTGGAAGCAGCTCTGGTCGCACGAGCACGAGCAATCTTTCCATCCACGGGGAATTTGGGGGCAGGACTCTGAGCAGCAGTGACAAGACGGACATCACTAGCTGAGAGAATCACAGCTTCAATCAACCGTGTAGCTGCAGGACAGTCTTCATCCTCTTGCGAAAGGGATATCGTTGCTCGCGTCATCCAACTAGTCCATAACTTGGTTCCCATCCATTCTGGGGATAGCACTCCTCGCAATAAAAGCTTTGCAAGTTCGTCGAAGATATAAGAGCGACTGGCAACGCCATGATGAGCATATTTGCGTAACAATCGGATCGGATCCGAAGGATCATTGTCAACTGCCGGCCTTAAAGCCTGGGGGTAAGGGTAACTTTTGCGTGTAGAAAGCAATGTAGAGAGCAATGAGTTACTTTCTTCGGGCGCAAAGGAATGACATTTCTCAATCAGCGCGCAGGCAATCGAATCTGTTATCCAATGGTTCTGTATCAGGGTAGAAACCAAGTAGATACCCTGTGCGCGGACAGCCTCGCGGAGTGGCTTCCAACCTGTCCCACAAGGCGCATAAAATGCTTCCAATTCTGTAAAATATGCATCGCACATGTCTTCGTCCCCGTCCCCATCCAACTCGTCCTGTGCTTCCTGCTCGCTCGCAATAAATTCAGGTAGACTTCGCACTACCATAGACAGCAAGGATCGCGCACCGCGCCTGCTGCTTCCAGTTACGGGTTTCCCTTCTTGCTTGGATACCACAGTGTTACAGAGGAAATTTTGGAAGACGCGATCGAGGTTGTGTGCAATGTCGGCGAAGCCCGGATCACCAGACTGGTCGAGAAGTTCTTGCCAATGGCTCTTGTGGAGCGAATATCGATCACGGAAGACTTGCGGCTGTGATGGTTGGATATTGGAGTTGACTTGGCCTTCCGGGCGTTCTGACTGTGCACTCGGGGCCATCTCCCATCTCCTCCCGGTGATGAGTGGTGTCGCGACCTCAATCGCACCAGGTAGGGTGCGTGGACCTTCCGGGCTGTTCATTGATAGCCTGTTACGTTTTTTGCCTCCAGTCTCCTCTGTTTTGGACGAATACTTGTGTCTGGGTCGACGTCGCTCGGGCTTTTTCCCTGGAATCCAAGCCGGGTCGTTTTCATCCGGATCCACATCTGAACCTGAGCAGTTTTGCCGGCTTTCTGGTTTGTGATCGGTTTCCAAAATAGGCATGTGACTGCCCTCTGCAGTTTCTTGTGGTTTCGACTCGGTCGCGATCATCGACTGCGTTTCTTTGTGCTTTGCGATTCGACGGCAGATGGAGGTCAAGGGGCGCAGGACACGGTTTGCCCATTTTGCGGTGGCTTGGCCGTCCTCCATTTGGAACGAAAGGACTAGTAATATCTGCTAATAGCATACAACTGCCAGAAGAATCAGCACTGTCACGAGTTCTATTCTTGGTCATTGGGGTCGCACTGTACCAACCTCGCCGTACTAATGAACCCTTCAATTATGCATGATAGGAACAATGATGGCACTTAACCAAATATTGCCAATAATGTAGCAATAATCCAATGTAAATAAGATATGCCGAAGAGTTAAAGGGCGCGTTAAGTGGAAAATAAATGACAGCATTGGATGCCCGGCAAACAAAGAAAACAAACATTGACTAATACGGTAAAGCGGCCCCGGGGGCCAAGACATACAACATATTGCCTATTATGGCGATCTTTGTCTCCTCGGTACATTGATGTATATAACTAGTCAAGTTCATTAAAGGTATCCGTCTATTCAACCTCAACTATTTGCATATTAACGTAACGGAATCTACTCAGAAAGAGAAAATGACCCAATCAGCAGATCCGCATAATGCACCAAATATGAGCCCATATAAGACAACCGAGTCCCTATCCATGCACAACCCTAGAGACAACCCAACCTAGCAGATGAAACCAAAAATGTTTTAAAAAAGAAAATAGGAGAGAGGAGAGAGATCTAAAATACAACAGTTCTTTTCGCTCATAAAGCCTGCCCACCGATCCCCAAAATGACAATGGATATATATTAACACATGTAATAACCAAGAAAATAAGAACGGGAACCAATCAATGCAGTCTAAATTGGCTGGCAAAAAAAAAAAAAAAAGTTTTTATGCCTTGTTGGACTGCTTGGATCCGCGAAGCTTGGGGTTGCTGGTGGCGGCACGCTTCTTCTGCTTAGAGCGCGAAGAGCTGGCGTCGCTACCTTCGATGAACTTCAGAAGCTCGTCGATGCTGCGAGAGTCGAGACCCGAGGGGTCGGCAGGAGCAGTGTTGATCTCGGGCGCAGTCTGGCCCACCTGGGGCTGAACACGGGTGCCCATGGAAGACACGCGAGGGTTCAGAGGGTTGCGGCGCAGACGACGAGCCTGAATGTCCTTGGCGTGCTTAGCGATGGAGACAGCGTTTTGAGTGAGTTGCTCGAGCCAGTTCTCAGCCTCCTTGGTGTTGCGGTCTTCGGGTCCAAGCTGAGCGAGGAAGATGTTGTATGCCTCGCGCATCTTGCCCACGGCAGCCTTGGAATCCTGGTCCAAAGCGAGAGCCTGGGCGAGCTGGAAGAGAATAGTGGCGGTGTTGATAGAATCCTTGCCAAACAGGTCCTCACAGATGGAGAGAGATGCCTCGAACCACTGGCGGGAGGCGTTGTACTGCTTGAGGTGTTGCAGCATCACGGCGGCGTTGTTCATCGTGGTAATGGAGTCGGGGTGGTTAGGACCGTAGATGATTTTCCAGACATCCATGGCGTGCTTGATGTAAACCAAGGCGGTCTTGGTGTTGCCAGAGGCATGCTCGAACAGACTCAGGTTGAGGTAGCTCAGAATAGTGTCGGCCGAATCGACGCCCATAGTGCGCTCAGTGACGATGACAGCCTTGCGCGCCAATTCCACAGCAGCCTCCTTCTCATCAGTCTGGTAGTACAGCATGGAAAGCTGGTGGTAGAGCTTGGCGACCTCAGGGTGCAGAATACCGTAGATCTGCTCGTGCAGAGACAGAGACTCAAGGATGAGCTCCTGGCCCAACTGCTTCTGGTTCTGCATGAGAGAGATACGACCGGCCTCCAGGGCCTCCTCTGCCAACGCGCTGCGGGGAGACGCATCACGGACCAAAGGAACAACGTTCAGGATGTCATCAGCAGTGAAAGTGACAGCGGGCTTAGCGGGAGCCAGGGCGGCGCGGGTAGGGGACTTGTTGTCGCCGCCCTTCTTCTTGCCCTTCTTCTTAGGCTCCTCGGGAGTAGAGCTATTGGTGACAGGAACAACAACCTGCTCCTTGGCCTGAGCCTTGGTGAAGGCGAAGTCACGGGAACCGAGCTGGAGACCCAACTTGATGGAGATGTCGCGCAGAAGCTGCAAGTGTCTCAGAGAGTTGGTCCAGTCCTTCTCAAGGGAGAAGCGGAAGCGGATGGTGACCTGCTTCTCAAGCTCGGCCCTGAGGGACTCGGGAGTAACACTTTCAAAGGAGAAGTCGCCCTCGGGGAATATACCACGCAGAGATTCGTCAATCTCAGCCTTGGGAGTAGCGTTAACATCCGAGCCGAGGAGACAGTTCAGCAAGTGAGAAAGGCAAGGTGCGACAAAGGGGGCAGGAACATTGTTCAGATAGCGGTTGGCAACGTGCTTGAAGGCACGGGTAACCATTTCCTGAACCAGGAGGATGGATAGGGCCTGCAGGCGAGGTCCCTTCTCGGTGGACTGTTGGGCCAACTTTCCGATGTAACGGAGGTTAATACCACGCTTGTGCAGCAGCTGGGTCAGGGATTGACCGTCCATGGGGAAGCCAACGTCGCCGTCGTGCAGGTCCTTGAGCAGGTCGGGGATGACCTTAGATCGCAGGTGATCACAAGCATCCCGGACTTCCTGCTCATCCTTTGCCCATTGCTCCTTCTCCTCCTTAGTCTGGGGCACCTGGCCGCTGAAAACATCGGGGTTGAGGGCAAGGTTGAATCCGGAGATGTCAACACGCTCCTGGTCCGCGGTCTCCTCCTCGGTCTTGCCCTCCTTGGAAGCCTCGGCGCTAGCAGCCTTGCGGCTCTCCACCTCGGCCTTCACGTACTGGCTCATCTTGTGGCGCCAGTAGGACTCGACCAACTCAAGTCGGAGAACGGACATGCGGTGGGGGTAAACATCGCTGCCATCCTCTTCCTGCCACTCGGCATCCAGAGGAGCCACACGGTAGAGATCCAGAACGTACTTACGGCCGTCAGTACCCAAAAGTCCCTTAGTCTCGACGCTACCTTCCAGGTCGTGGCGCTGGTTCTCCTTGTCCCAGACAGGATGCTGCTTAACACGCAGCGCCTTCGAGAGCTTCTCGAAGACTGGAACAAAGTCGGCATGGGTGGCCACAACCTCCTTGCCCTCAACACCACCGTAGTCAATCTGGTGCTCACCAGGCTCGCGCTGCTTGAAGATACCAGGAACAATGCTCTGGCCAACAATACGCTTACCCAGGTAATCAACCACTACGGTTCCAGGGGTGAACAGACCTTCGATATCAAGCTGGTTAACAGCCTTAATACCAAGGACGTCCTTGCCCACGGCCACACGTGCGGCTTCGTCGCCACCCTCGGAGGTGAAAGTCCCAACGCCATCGGCACCGAAAGAGTAGAAGATGTTGTTATAGACAAAGATCTGGGCGTCCCGCGCCTCAGTGGGGTTCAGAGGAGCAACCTCACCCCGGGCAACCAGGACTGCACCGCGAGCGGCGGCCTCGTTGTAATCCGCGAACAGCTTGGAGGTCAAGCGTTCTCGGAACACGCGATCCTGAACGGTCTCGCGGGGCAGTTCGCGGGTGGTCTGGAACTCCTCGTTCCAGTCACGCAGAGTCTCGGCGTTATCAACACCAGAGATCAGGTAGTTCTCCTGCGAACGGGTGATATCGGGCTGATGGGCATTCAAGCTCGAAGTGCTGGGGGCAATGAGCCATGGGCTGTTGGGAATAGCGTTCTGGAAGGGGAAAGTGGTCAAAAGATCCTTCTCATTGTTGTACTCCTGCAGAGCCTCAAAGGAGTCGTTGAACGAGGGCGAAAGTTGGGAGATGAGAGTGAGGAGGGAGTGGGCGCTGCCCTTCTTGGGGTGTGTTGGCTTCGGGAATGGGTCGAATCTGATGCTCGAGCACTTGTTCACGAAGAACCCAGAGACGTGGGCAGTGATCTGGAATTGTTCACCTTCGTTAGTAGCAACCACAAGGTAAAGCAAGTGACCCTTCTGGCGGAGGTTGTACGGAACAGGGTTCCATGCAGACAATGAGATGGACTTCACTGTCTTGGGCAGAGGAGCCTGTGCAGTGGGCAGGATAGTCTGCAGCGGTGAAACCCCGGTCAGGTCATATTTGGTGAGGGAGTGTTCCTTCTCCGACTCGCTGGCCTTGAGAGCGTCTGCCGTAATAGTATCGTGCAGGGACAGGCCGGCGGAGATACCATGGAGGTTGTCAACGCGGTCACCAGAAGCACCAATTAGCTCCCTGATGCGCACAGCATGCATGCGGGCCTCCTTCTCGGTGTAGGGATCCTCGACCAGGACGATCTCGGAGTCGGCCTCGAGGTCCGGGACCTCAGACAGCTCGACAAAGTCGTTGATGCGCTTGCCGTTGAACTCGAGGTGGAAGCAAGTGTATTGGAAGGTTCCCGGTAGTTCGACAATAGATTGGCGGACATCCTGGACCTGTTCTTGGCTGGAGACCTAAAAAAAAACGAACAGGTCAGATAAAAAAAAAAATCCTCTTCGTGGTCTTTCGAAATATCAAACCCACCATCACTTGAATCTTATGCGGCGCATGAGGGAGCTTCACGGAGATCTGGAAAAGACCTATAGTCAAATTAGAACGCCGATTACAGTTCTGCGTTCGATTATCCAACATACCACCAGCGTTGTCCTCCTCTGTGCCCTCGGGGGCATTTCCATTGACAATCTCTTGGGAAGCTTGGGGAGCCTCTGTTCCTCCGTTAGCTCGTGTGCCTTTCATCTTGTTTTACCCGGAACCCATGTTCCAATGGACTTTGCCCAGAATGGAGGTTCCAGGGCCAACACACACCTTTCGAGTGCTCCAACTCCCCATTGGTCTGTGCCATTATATCGAGTCGGTTATGAAGAGAGCTTCGACGAAGTAATAACAGTAAACCCTTATCTCAACCGTCAAGCGAAGAGACAAAAGTTCGGGAAAAATGGGACGGGAAAAGAAAAGATTGAGGACCTGCGGGGATTCAGCAGGTAGAAATTCTAGTATAGTATTTAAAGATAACAAGGGCAATTGAGCAAGAAACAAAAACCCCGTACCCCAGGAAGTTGAAAATAAGGCAAGGATGAATGGATAGGAGTGAAACTGGGAAACCGGAGAGAAAATTTCTCGGATGCGGCATACCCTCGGAAGTGCTCGGGCGGTGGGATCGGGGAAGGGCGCGGAGAGGTACATTATTCTCCACAATGTCTACAATTTGACTAAGATTTTTGGAGAAAGATGGTGTAATTAGTTCGGAATGGTTGTATAGTTATAGATTGGAAATACTATATTTCCTATGTAGTAGTACTATATATATAATTTTCATTGATTAATGTCATAGATCTACAAGTATGGTGCCTGGGTGCCTCAGGTATCAATGTTTTTTTTTTCGAATGTGCGTCAACGTGCATTAGCGATTGTGTACACCGTGGCATTTTATTTCTTTGGCGATGTACTACTTGTACTGACGAGTTTTCTCTTTAATTGGTCCATATCAATGGGCAGAGGAAGACAGCAATGTGTATGGTAAAGACGGCTGGATTCCTACATAGAAGCTAACGGGGCTGACGCTAATTATACTACGCACTTGACTGAAAAAAAGAGCACGTCTCCAATGTAGAGATGTAGACAGTGCAGCATTAATTGTATATGGATACTAACACCTATTCCTTCATGTCCTTGAGAACTTACATTCCAATAATGATGTCGCTCGGGGACCCTGCCAGTTCGGATATATATGTCAGGAAAGAAAATGCTAAAATCCATAGCATGCTAAAATACTCAGTTATTCCACATCATACTTACCATTGAAGAGCATTTCGATGGGTTTTAAATGCTTGAAAGCTTTGCAATACCTATATATGCCTCGTCCTCACCAGCTTTGTTGAAGCTAAGGGCTGATAGCCATTCACCATAGTAATGCTAAGTTTGAATACATGCATCAAGAAGAAAAAGAAAAGAGACCTGCATACCGAAGTGACCTTTAGATAGCCATGCCAAATTGAGGGTTCAGCGACCACGAGAGACATGGTTCCTCTGGTATCTTTCTTTGCCTGGCAGTAAACTACATAGGTAACTATACGTATAGGATAACTAAAGCCTACCTACCATACGACTAAACCTTCTGATAGTAAACCACCACGTGACCGTGACTCTTTTTTTTAGCTTGATTATAACTTAATAACACTCACGAGTAGACCAATAGCCCGGTATAGATCTACTCGGCGCTCTACCTAGCATCGTTCCTCGATACCCTCGAAAGGGCTTAGGCTGTAGTAAGGCTTTGCAAGCAACAGCTTAGTTGAGAGACAGACCGTTGACGTTAGACACATGAGGAGTATTAAGGCCAGTATACCCCATCTAACCTAACTGTGACCAGTTAGTAGTGCGTAATAACTTACAAGCTAAACAAAGCTATATAGTTAAATCCAAAGCCTCCGAGAAAGAGAAAGCGTACCTATAAGGCAGAAGCGCAAGGATCTTCTATAGAACCGGAGAAGCGGCCTAAAAGACTCCGCTTTTACCGCTATCCGCTTCCGCGCTACGAACGGTAGTCACCATACATATTATCTATGCCTATTCCTATATTGCTTTCGTACGCTAAGGAACATCCTGAATAATACATTATCATTACATAGCTGCACCGCTACACTTTGACCTGAATATCCAGCACGTATTTACTGATTGTAATGTACCGTAACCACTATGTTTACGTTTGTATAATACGACTAAATTCAGAGCTGTCGCGAGATTGACTTCGTGACATTCGATGAGTCATCGCATGAAGTCGGTATCTACGGTGGTACTATCTTAGAAAGCCGTCAGCAGTCAGAGGCCAGCAAATTAGAGATTTTGTGCATTCATGCTGATCTGACTCCTGACCAAGTGTATATTCCTCGCCAAGAAGTTAGAAATAGCTATTGTGACAATCCAAATAAGTGGAAGTAAATTTCTAGCAGGCAACTTCTCCAGAAAATTTCTCAATCACCTTTGAGTACCATCCAGGCTTCCCCCTTCCATATAACCTCATCGCTGTAGCTAAATCTTGTCTACGAGAATCCTGCAATGCGACTGAAAGACGGTATCCTTCAAGTACGCCCATCTCTTTCTCCTTCTCTTTAACTGTTGTAATATAATCATGTCTGTCAGCTAATCTTTGTATGCTTTTCGCATCCCTTGGGTGCCCACTTTCGTCATAATTCCACGGTGCATCCATATCAGGTGGTACAATCGACAGCGTCAATGGAAATTCTCCGAAGAGTTCCCATGGGCCGGCATAAGCAGCCTCCCAGTCAATGACACCTAGGAGATTGTAGTCGTCATCAAAAACCATATTGTTATGACCAAAGTCACCGTGGCATAATGGAAATGGGCCCTTATCCTGCACGGAAAGATTGCCAGCAAGAACTTTCATAAAAGAGATGAAGGAAGCCGCAGAGAAAGAGACCTCTTCTGCAAACGAACCTGCTGCTTCTTGTAGCTTCTCCTTTGATAGGCCAAACTCAACTTTGGCTGCCCATGCCTGAAAGAATTCACTGGCTGTTTCAAAAGGGCCGCCTATACCAGGAATAGGACCTTGATCGAATGAGCCGTCCTCGTTCTGGCGGAGAATAGTCCCAATCCTCGGTAATTGTATCCTCGATAGGTCGATCTAGGGAATTAGGAATTAGTTTTTGACGATGTGAACCTTAATGTACGATGCGTCGTACCTGAATTTCCGCCATTTTCGCAAAAACGCATCCTTTATAGAAGCTAGGGATCTCCATGCCAAGGTCTATACCGACATTACCCCTCAAACAGTCCATCAACATAAATTGCGCTTTCGCGATATTCTCGGTGTCAAGTTCAATAGCATGTACAGTCGGAATAGGCACTTTAGTTTTCTGCTTGACGAGTAGAACTATATTGTATTCATTTTCCATGATTTGTTTGTTGATGTTTGATCCAGCGTGCGTTCTAGATATATGTGGCATTCGCAATCGGGCGATCCAACGCACATTGTCTTCGAATTCAATGATGCGAACTAGATGGTTGTATCCGAGACCGATGCTTGCTAACAACTTGCACATCTTTCCATCCCCCACTCTCTTCGCATACTCAATGAGTGCATCCCAGTTTGTCGAGTCAATAAAGTTCTGGACCCTCAAACGCAGTGTTTCGTCCGTGAGGGAGGTGACATAAGACCAACGGTAGCCTGTGAAGTTGCTGTCTTCTGGATATGGTCAGTATTCTGCCACATTGTAAGGAGGACCTTTTAGCACCGGACATAATGAAAATTTTGTGAAGATTTGGGGGTTTTGCGGTTTCGAAACAGGTTATTGTATTAATTAGTCTCAAGTGGCGGTGAGAGAAGTAGTTAGAAGTATGTCTCTCCCTATTTCTCCCTATTTCTCCCTATTTCTCCCCATCTCTCCCCATCTTTCCTTTCTTGATATAAGCTACCTACTCGTTGTGTGGCTATTCCTACCTGCGACGTTTCATTGCATTAGTAACCACACCACAAACAGCCTCGGAGGTGCCCGAACGAAGTATAAAAGGTTGTGAATTCTTGGTATCTTCTTCACGAAAGCATCTTCATATCCACGCAAGGTTGTTATCCTGACTCCCTCACCCTACCCCAAACAGGTGTGTTCTTCTCCTAATTGTCCTTTTCCTACATCAAGGCCTGAGCACTAAAACGGAAAAAGCACGCCAAGAAGTGGTAGAGGAAACCAACTAGTTATGTAGTTATATAGGTACATATGTATGTAATTATCCAGCTCTACTGGTAGATTAAAATAGGAATTGAATGAGTCTTTTTTTTTTGTGGAATATCCCTAATATCCCTAGTATCATATTTACCAGTTATAGTCTACTTGCTTTTTGCTATACAACGAAAAAGTTATGGTAACTATAGTTATAACTATTGTGGATGGTTTGTTTGTTTACCTCTCCTATGTTGTAGACCATTTTTTTTTTTTTTCATGGATCCACCGTCTTCCACACGGACCTTGAAAAAACCAATAGAAAAAATCATCCATATATTTTAATAAAATACTTCAGACAAAGTGGAGAGTTGAACTGCCGATAATAACTCACTCCCCCGTAAATAATATGATGGAAGATCCATGTATGTTCCTAATTCGATCGCCAAGCCTTCTGCATCCCTGGTTCATCGAGGCTGAGGCCACCACCACAAACTTAGCCACGATCTTAATTTTTTCTTGGACTCTTTTGTTTCTTCTAGTCTTTCATTAACTTCTTTTGTTTCGTTATTTCCCTTTTTGATATCCAGTCTCTTTCATCCGACCAGTTTCCTAGAGTCTCTCTTTCACCAGTGACGCGTCATTCCCTGGAGGTGTGGCTTGCCTTGCGTGAACCATCTCCAAGTCTAGAATTCTAGCAGTACACTCCTTAAACCTTTGATTTATACAAGCCCTACACAGACTGTTTGGGGTTCTGATTATCTTTGACGAAGATATACATTCCCATTCTTTATTACCCGCCTTTTACTGAAGGACTTGACATCCCGGCATACAAACGCTAAAAAGCCCAACCACGATGCTATGGAGCCGACTCGTACAGCCGGCGAGGTACTATGCCCGACAGGGTCTGCCAAGGCCTCTCAGGACTAACAGCCCCGTGGTGATGCTTATACCCAAGCGGTTCAACTCGAACCCCCAGAACACTGGTCAAATGACCCCGGACCCCACCGATCAGAATGATTCGGATGATGGAAAGGGCAAGGGTCAAGACCGTAACGGCGATTCAGAACCAAGCTTCAAATCTACGATTCTCAAAATGCTTGAATCTGCGGCGACCACGGCGGCATCAATTGGTATTCTAGGGTAAGATTTACTTATATTTTTCAAATCGTGCATTGCTGAGGCTAATTTGCCCCCAAGCGCGGCGGGATACTGGTATCACCAGTACTACAAGTATTTGATCTTGGACAAGATGGACAACGCATTCAACCCAGGTGATCCTGCCCTTGAGGTCGCGGGTGTTGTTTCTGGAAAGCACAAGTACCGCCATGAGGAACATTGGGTCGTTCGCGACGAGCAACCCAAGATCGACGATATTGTAGCCGGGAAACAAAGTGGCCACTACTATCTAATGATTGGCGAGAAGGGCACGGGCAAGACTTCGATGCTTTTGGAAGCCATGCGCAAGATTAATGGAAACAGCTGTGCCTTGTTCGAAGCGCATGCTGATCTCGAAATCTTCCGAATCCGACTGGGTAAGGCTTTGGACTTCGAGTTCCACGAGGAGTAAGCTTATATTGTCATCACGATAAGAGCATAGCGCTAATAATTCCCAGCTATGTCGGCAGCCTTTTCAGCATCCGTGGACCAAGAGACACCACAGCTCTCTTGGACATCGAGCGCGCCTTCAACAAGCTAGAGAAAGTGGCTCTCACCAGAAGGAAGAATGGATCAACTCCTCTTATTCTGATCATCAACAGTACCCATTTAGTTCGAGACGACCACGACGGACAGGATTTGCTTGAGATGATCCAGCAGCGTGCCGAGCAATGGGCTGCTAGTGGTCTCGTTACAACAAGTAAGACTCGGGCAGGCATTTTTCCTTCTTTCCACGGGCTAACTTTGTTGCTTTCAAGTCCTCAACAGCGATGACTATTGGGTATACGAGCGCTTGAAGCGTTATGCAACCCGCATGGAGGTTATTCCTGTGACAGACCTGCCCAAGGACAAGGCGATGGGTGCTTTGAAGAAATATCGCCAGCGATTCCACAACGAGATACTTCCATCTGCGATCCTCGAGCAAGTCTATGACAAAGTTGGTGGACGACTATCCTTCTTGAACCGCGTGGCCAAGTCTCAGGATATTACGAGGACCTGCGATGAGATCTGTCAAGCCGAGAAAACTTGGTTCCTAAACAAGTGCTGGATCCTCGGAATGGAGATGGATGATGATGTGATGGACCAGCAGAAGTACGCCGTAAGTACACACTATATGATCTCCTGGTTCGTGTTCCTTCGATAGAACTCAAGCTAATTTATACCACAACATAGTCTGCCGCTATGGTTATGGCGAAAGCGCTGGTAGACAAAGAGAAAGAGATGGAGTCAAACTACCACGAAGAGCAAGGCCACATCCTGCCACAGATTCCGCTCCACGAAGCGCGCGAGATCATGACCCGTGCTGACTTTATCCAATCTTACGATCATGAAAATATCTTCACTATTGATTCGCGAGCCATGGTGCGTGCTGATTCAGTACCTATGCAGCGTGCCTTCCAAGAAATCTGTGCTATAGAGAACTTCGACAAGCACTTGGACGGCACATTGCAGCGCATTGGAGACATTGAGAGTCTTGGTCGTACTCGCGAATTGACTATCAAAGATCTCTGGGACAGTGGCAAGTATCGTGTTGTTGTACGGGACAACCGCGGACGAGAGAGTGGGACAGTTGAATTTGCTGTGGCAGAACGGGAAGGTGAAGGTGAAGGTGAAGGTGAAGATTAATTATTTTGTATAGTATGTTATAACTCAATCCATGGATGAGACATCCTACTGTAATTGCAAATATAAATATGTTATGTTGTACTCCGTACACTCCGTATACAGGGAGACCTCGGGCATCGAGTCGCCGAGTCAGCAATAGTGACATCATCGTATGCTCACCGCTAACCAAACATTCCACCTTCTCTTTTTCTCTTCCCCAAGATTCCACCGAGGGAAAGCAATTACTAGTGATTTTTGCTCTAAACTCTGCATTGCAGTCACCTCAATCTTCAAATTTGGAAGCCTCAAAATGCCGACTAGGACTCCTAAGAAGCGAACTGTGTCGTGGAGCGACAGTACGCGACCCGCGCGCGAGCTTGCGATGACGGCCACTGCACAGACCTCTCGGTTGGCGTGCATCCCATCTCCAGCCCGTTTCATCCTTGTTGTCCTAAGCAGTCTCATTGTGAGCTCTGTTCTGTTCACCCTCACATCCACCTTGACATTGGGTGACCTCGGGCCTATCAGCAAACACCTCGAAGGATGGTGGGAAGTGGGGGGCTTGATAGCCTGGAGGGCTGTGGAGGTCGGATTAGCCTGGGTTCTGGGATTTGATGGTAAGTATCAGTTACCCTACACATGGTCCCTTGCGTCCGGACACGAGGTTCCTACAGCTATGTATAGAGACTAATTTTTTGGTTGCAATCAGGCCGTGATGTGGCATCGTTCTTATTCCTGACCCACCTGCCAACATACTCTCTCTTGTCGTTCTTCTACGGTATCCGCCCGACTTCTGCATTGATAGCATTTGGGGTCACGATCGTGTCAACGGCACTTCCCTTCGCCCTCCTGCGCCGGCCCTCGTCCGTCCACAACCTCTCGCAGACGCCTGCTGATGCAGTTGCCAATCGAAACATTCTACAGGACAAGACTACCACTATCTTCACGACTCTCCTGGCAACCTCAATTTTAAGCGTTGTACTGTACGCCAGCTATGCGACTTGGCTTCCTACCCAGCTGGTCATTCACTTCGAGGGTCTCCCGGATATCAGCGCGGCGCACGCTGGTCCCGCCGGCTTGCCTGTCCTCTTCCTGACGCTGATTCCTGCTGGTTGGGCCGCGCGCGACTTTTTATTTGTCAGCTCCACTGGCTATTCAACCACTCCTGTGGGGTCTGCAAGCTGCTGTGAGGGTGAATATTTGGCTGCGTCCATTTGTCGCAACACTTGGGGCAAATTGACCACCAAGACAAGAGTCTTGGTTTCTCGGTCCATTATTCTTGCGCTTGGAGTCCTGCTCAACACGATTGTTCAAGTGGCCGGCACAATCAGCGATGTCTCTATTGAAGGTGCCGCCACTTGGGGAGCAGTCTGGGCATTTGCGATGCTGATCGCAGGAGCAACCTTCGGCTGGATCGAAGCCGTTGATGGTGTATGATATTATGCGTGATAGCGACAGCAAGGGGGATGTGTGCTCCCAGGTTTATTTTCGTTTCAGCTGCGCCGGGTGCGTGAGAGGTAGATACAGTGATACCCTCATATCCAGTATCCTATTTCTTATGGTGCGCTTGATTGTAATGTCTCTGCTGGTGTTCTTGCAAGTACGATATATACCTTCTGCTGATCGGCCGCGCGGACTCTTTTCGTTATCTAAAATTTCCGTTTTTTAACCCCCTTTTTCCAACAGCCAAGTATTGCTCTTTCTTACTTGGAATTGTTCATTGATTACTCTTCTGCTTTGTTTAAGCTGATATGTTCAAAATACTTTGGAATTGACATTAATCGTAAATCTAAGTCGACTTGAATCGCTGTATAACATCTACCACCCCGATTAAGTATCTAGTAATCGCTGGGGCAATCATAAGTAAAACATGATAGGTATAGAAGAGCAAGACTGATCCCAAAGTATGAAACAGGAACCAACCAAGGAACAAGCACAATGATCAAAGCAATCACTAGTGAGTAGGCGGACCCTGATACTTGTACGATCGATCGACCGAAGTGGACTCCATTTTGAATGAATCAGACTTCCCACTGGGCAACATCCATCCAGGATGCATCACATTAAACACACCCACCGAAATAATCATCATAGCCCCATCAAGCGCAATGAAGTACGTCTCGTGAGTAATGAGATAACCATCCCACCCCTGTACCAACTCGATCGTACGATAGATACTCCGAATATAGATACAGACGATGGAAAGTATCATGGCGGCAAACAGGGGGATGACCGAGCCGTCCACGGACTGCAGCAGACGTTTGCGCATAGTGCGGCGGATGAAGTCGACGGCACAGATGACGAAGATGGTAATCGAGAAGAGCTGGAAGACGATGCCAGCGACCATGATGTGCGTGCCCGTTGCGGTGTCGCCGCCGATCTTGTCGGCTTCTTCGGAAGCCATGCCGCCGCCGACGGCTTGGACGACGAGCGAGATTACGTCGCAGGTGCAGAAGATCCAGAGGTATAGGCTTGGCTTTATGAAGGAGGATTCTGGGCCGAGGAGTTGGATGAAGCGGCCTAGGAGGATGTAGATTCCGGCTGTGAAGAAGGTTGGGGCTGTGGAATGTTAGATTTGGTATGAACGGTCAAGGGTAAGAAGGTGGTTTTACCGATGATGAGGGTGGAGATTTGCATTATGAATGCAGTTCCGTTGTATGGACATTTAGCTGACCAGGTACGACCGGCCCAGCCGATTACTTCGACTGTTGTTGTTGTTAGTCTTGGGAGTTAGGGTTTCAAGTGTCACAGGCCTTACCCAAACATCCGACACTAAACACGCTTGCCCACCATTGGCGCTTCCAGGTGAATTGGATTGTGTGGAGAATCATTGAGAGACCGAAGAGTGCGCAGAAGGCAATGCCTGCTCCCAGTGATGGGATATATCCATATGAGGTGCCAACCCCTTCGATATAGGCAGGGCAGCCGTATTGCAGTTGTATCCTGTCGTCCATGGCGAAGGAAGATGAATGACCTCAAAAAATCACTATCGGAGAAATTGATGGAAAAGAAAGTAAAGCTAGCAGTAAATCCGTAGCATTTAGATATATTGGAAGATGGATAGAGATTCTTTAGGCGACTAGAAGAGAGATTTATAGACAACTACTTTGTTTGTCCAAAATCGAAAATATACCCAGAAGATACCAAGAATCAGGCTTCAATATTCAGGCGGGAAACTTGAGTATAAATAAGAGTAAGCATGGCTGAGCCCACAAGCCCCCACCATCGGGAAAGACCTTTCAAGACCAAAACCACGGTCTTTTAATGCACGTCTGCCATTCAAATGATCTACCGGGGATTATTAGACCCGCATCGGCGCAACCAATCCCGACATTCAAGCTCGTCCAGCGTCCAGCGTCCAGAGTCCAGCGTCTAGCATTTAGAACGGGTTGATATACAGACCGGCTCCGGTTGGTATAGAAAGCGAAAATACATATCCCTATGGCAAGAACCTGCCGCACAATTGGATAGACAACCTCCACGGTGGGGGTATCCCTCGCCTGTTAGATTATATGAGCAATTGTATTTTATTCTCCTTATGGACCACTAGAGGGACCATGACATCAAAGCCAAGTCAAAAATAAATAACAAATACGACGAGATCTGATAGAGAACCGGGCCGAACTACAACTTACCTCGCAAGATCGTCCCTTTTGGGTTTAGCGTGGATATCGCCAAGTTTAGGTACTTCAGCCCTTTAAGGATTCTACTTGGGTATTTATCTCCGGTAAAAACCGTTGGCAGGCATCTCCGGCTTCCAGCTTCCATGTCTCCGGCTTCCAGCATGGAAGCATGGACTCTGTACGGAGTACTCTCTCTATACTGCGATAGGCTGCGGCTCAATATCCAATAATCAGTTAGCACACCGCTTCATGGTAACGAGAGACAATCTCATTTAAAGATGAAGTCTAGCACTAGCCCGTATTTCGGAGATATCGGATGGAAAAACTAGGTCCACGGTTTCGGATGGCAGCGGAAGTATGTACCTGACGGAGGGGAAAAGTATTTACGAAAAAAAAAAAAAAAAAAAAAAAAAGCAAAAAGATCCACACGCTTCTGCTGTTCTGCTGTTTATTTATACTTGGGATGAATCTTAAATTATCTCCTCGTATTAGGCTAAGGAGCAGACCTTAGAATAATAGACCGCTGGCAACGTCCATGACTAAATGTTCAACAACAACAGAAAGGCCCAGGAACTCATACTTCGTATAGTCTCAGCTTAAGCCGCGACAGGCAAGAGGATCGCCGATCTCCAGTCAGTGGAGTTCCGACAGTGGGTTTCCAACAGCCCGAATACCTCGTTATTTAACTCCACGAAAACTACTCCGTAGACCATTCACACTACATATGGCCAAATAATGCGCTGTGCTGAGTAGGACCACCCATACACAAGTCACAATTAGACTCTCCACAGTATCTAATAAACGTGGGGGCTATGCCCACTGTATGAATATACGGGAGCAAAGGATCCTCGTTGGGTACGGAGTATGCGAGAGCTGACATCGATGAACCACTCGTCTTGGTCAAGTCGAAGAGATCACACTGCTGCCTGCGTCGATATACGACACCCATCCGCTTCCTTCCAAACCTTCGCCGCCCATCGAGGCACACAAGTTAACGTAACACGAGAAAATGTCACAGATACTAGGCAGCTTCCAACCTTGGGGATGTGCTCGCTTACTTTGTTGCCGGATTGGAGCATAGGTGCTTAGTGTGGTAATTCGCGCTGGAGTCGGGAAAGCGGCGGAGCGGGGTGGCAGTGCGGCGATAGGCAGTGCGGCGATAGGTGGTGCGGCGTTAGGCAGTGCGGCGTTAGACTGCGACTAGGCCAAGTTTCGGGCAGTGGATAGAAACTCGCCGATTAGTATAAATCGTCCGAAACTACGGTGTACGGAGCGCGGAGTAAAGTTCTCGATCTCGGCCCCTAACTTGCTTTAGAGTGGAGTAGTCGACCTGGACACCCGTTGATTCTCCTAAGACTGGGTGTGTCAAGGCTGTGGTGATTAAGCCGGCGTATGAGGGACAACAGTATATCTGAATACGAGAAATCGACAGCCACATCTTGATCATTGTGCCCTGCGGTCTTTTTGTTGGCTGGTCGGAGTGGATGTATGACTGGAGCGGATTCCAAGGTTGGTACGTAGTGATCTGCTGTCTTTACCAAACACGAGATATAAGCAAACATGTTGTATCTGTATAGGCAGGAGAGAAGAAAAAAGAAGAAACGGCCAGCTTTCATTTCTTGGTACATTTCATAATTGATTAACCTAAAACGACATGGATTGTCCCGAGTAGAACTACTCGGTATTCCAGAATGACTCGGCCGGGTTGTGGAAGTTGTGGAATTGCGGTGTGTCATAAATACCCTTAGGATCTAGAAGTGAAAGTCAGCATTGCATGGCAAATTGCAAATATAATAGGGTCCTCACCATCGCGGTTTTCCACAATATACTTTTTCGTATTGACGATACTCCCCTCAAGCTGAGCATTCAGCTCTTGCTGGTAAACCCGGACCTTCTCATTTTCCTTGGAAGTAACACGGATAGCCTGCTGAGCGACATGGAAACGCGAGACACGGTTGACAAGCATCATATCAAAAGGCGTGGTGGTGCTACCCTCCTCGATGTAGCCCCCGACAGTGACACGACCAAGACGCGGACGTCCAAAGAGCAGGCCCCGCAGCTCAGTTGGGTAGCCGTGATAATTGAAGTGAATAGGCTTATCGGGAGTGAAGAGAGTATCGAATGCCTCAGTGGATAGGGCATGCGGATGCACACCTTCGTTCTCAAGAATCATCAAGTCCGTCACGTTCACGACGCAAACACGCAGCTCTGGTGTGAGCTTACGTAGAAGTGCTGCCGCAGCAATTACTTCGAACATCAGCTCAACACCAATACCGACTAGCACGACATCGGGTTTAACTCCATCGTCCGTGCTGCAGAACTTCCAGATCGATGCCCCTGCGCGACAGTGGCTTTCGGCCTCTTTGGGAGTCAGGT